>CM059335.1:638383-672614 GCA_030340685.1 Protosalanx chinensis | reverse complement strand
TCACCCGCTCGAGACGGTGCCGCTGCGCTGCGAGACAGACGCCCCCCGTCACTCTCTTGGCTGTCCTCTGGTTCTCTCTCTCTCTCTCCCTCGTACGCCATTGACTCAGGGGAAAGTTAACCTCCAGGGTTGAAACATATAAAACATTGTCAAGTAAAAGACTAATGATATAGGTTGCCCAGAAGAAGAAGAATCAACAAAACAAGCAAAATGTCTCGGGTGGGTGGGGAGGGGGCTGGAAAGTTTAAATGGCTCGCACAAAACTCAATATAAAGAGACAATTGGTAACAGGGATGGGACAAACGACGAAGAAGAAATATACTGTGAACGCTTTATAATTCATCGGAAAGGATACATTTGACTTGACGCAAACACATTTTCGCACGCTCTTCGCAAAATGCACAGCTCCAGTCTACACACACACACACACACACACACACAGACAGACATCGGAGTACAGAGCAGTCACCTCGCCCGTGTCTGCAGTCCTGCTCTGCGGAGACAGAGGTCATTCACAGTGTGAACACACTTATCAACAGAATGGGGGTTAGGAGCCAACGAGCACGACCTGAGTGTGAACCAACACAGGTGGCGGGGAGTTATTCTATCATTTCCTAAACTTAATTAAATCAGAAATGGAGAGGGGATGACAGTGCGTGTGTTTGTGAGAGAGGAAGAGAAAGAGAGAGGGGGGTATCGGCATACCTTACTAACCAGTAGTTAAATTTTCAACGTATTACCCTTCAAAGTAGAAAAGGGGCAACACTCAAGCCCCAGTCCCCGGGATGCAGGGGGGCTGGGGGTGGAGGGGCGAGACATGGGCCCTCGAGGAGAGAAGCTGAGGGGGGGGGGGGAACTCCAACTGACAGCTTTTAGGGTCTGGGTGGGGGGGGGATACTCCCCTGTGGTGCAGCGCAACCTGGTATCTGGGGGGGGGGGGTAGAGGTGAGGAGATGAGGGGGGGTGGGGTGAGGAGATGGGGAGGGCAGGGGCAGGGGGGGAGAGAAGGAGGGATGTGGCCCAAGCTCATGTGTTAGTGTAACTAAAGCTGTCATCCAGTCTAGGGGTCACCTCCCTAAAGTATGCCGGCTGTCTCTTTTAATAGACTAAACACATATGTCTCTCTCTCTCTCTTTCTCTCTCCCCATTTCTACTCCATGTGACAGAGCTAAAGAAAATGAGAGCGTGTGTGTGTGCGTGCACGTTTTTGAGTGTGTGTGAGGGAGGGGAGGGGTGTGATATCATAATTGCCCTGTCACATATGACCATTCCTAATGACTTAATGGAAGTTGACAATAACATGAGCGGAGGGTTCACGTGGTCTCACAGCTTAATTACGAGCCTTCGTTTCATTGATTATGTAAAAAAAATCTATTGAAACAAACAATCTTGAGGCATTAATCAAGAAAATCCAAAGGGGGGAATTCTGTAACTCTGGTTTGTGGTTGTGTAAAAAAAAAAATAAGTTCCATCAGTGAAATTGACTGCATAAACTTCTGAATTTAATTTACAGATATGTAACATGCTGTATGTAGAGAGAGAGAGAGAGAGAGAGGAGAAGGAAAAAGTGACTAAACCTTTGAAAAAGGCTAAAGTAGAAAGCTGATCCACATTCCCTTTCACCTCTGAGGAGCTTGTGATTAAGGGCCTCTCTCTCTCTCTCTCATCTCTCTCTCTCTCTCTCTCTCTCTCTCTCTCTCTCTCTCTCTCTCTCTCTCCTCTCTCAGAGAAGAGGAGAGAAAGGAGAGAAGAAAGCCTGGTGGAAAAAAAGAGGGATGAGAAGCAGTGGGTGACAGTGAGACACGAGAGAGAGATGAGAGAGGAGAGAGAGAGAGAGAGAGGAGGAGAGAGAGAGAGAGAGAGAGAGAGGGCAAAAGCAGGGGTTTGAGTGAGAAGTTGAGAGGCTGGAGGAAGGAGCGAGGGTAGCAGAGAGCTAGTGGGGGGGAGGGGGGGGGGGTTGGTTGCTGTTGAGGGCACGAGAGCTCCTTCCCCCATCCCCTCCTCCCTCCCTCCACCCCCCCCCTCCAGGCTCACAGGGTCTGCTGTTGAACTTGGCCTTGCCGTCACTCGGGGTAACCTGACCCGCAGCACAGTGAGGGGCCTGACAGACAGACAGACAGACGGTGGGGAGGGGGAGGGTGGGGGGTGCATGGGGACGGAGGGGGTGGGGAGCGGCAGGGGGGCCCATGGGGACGGCGAGTGCATTTCAAACCCATCAGTGTCAGTTAGTTCACTAAGTGGTGACATAATCACCATCACCATGGCTGCTCCTCTGGGAGAGAGAGGGAGCGAGAAGGAGAAACGAGAGAGAGAGAGAGAGAGAGAGAGAGAGAGAGAGAGAGAGAGAGAGAGAGTCTCCATTGCTCCCACCCCGCTGACCGAAAGCAGAGCAGAGGACCCTTTCCACCAGTTCTACCTCCTTCTCGCATAGCAGGGGACGGAATCTAGTTAGGCAGCCTAGTGTGAGACCCCGCCATACAGAACTCTGTGGAGATAAAAGAACCCCGGCTCCAGTCAAAAGTTGTAGGACAGTGGTTCTCAACCCTTGTCCTCAGGGCCACACTGTCCTGCATGTTTTAGATGTTTGCCCCCTTCCAACACACCTGATTTAAATGAATTGGTCATTATCAGGCTTCTGCTGAGCTTCATAGTGACTCATTCATTTGAATCAGGTGTGTTGGGAGCAGGGAAACATCTCAACATGCAGGGCAGTGTCGCCCTGAGGACAGGGTTGAGGACCACTGTTGTAGGACGTCACCCTGCGTACCTGCCGGATCTGCTCTACTTTTTCCACCACATCAACGAAGACACCGTCTCAGAGACAGGAAGAGGGCTCGTGCCTCAGAATGTGTACTGGGTCTTTTTTTAGCATTTTGATTGAGAAAAAAAAAACACAAAGATTTTTTTCATGTATCTGCATGTTTCCATTCAGGTTTCAAACCCAGATCAGTAAGCTCTTGGAATAGAGAAAAGCCTGCGTCACATTTATTTGAAGTGAAATACAGAGAACTCTGAGACACTGGGTCACGAAATCAAGATGAAAACGATCAGATGACACACTGAAATCCTTATTTGTGGCATGTATCATCCATTGATAGGATCCTATCTGAACGTCATCTTACAAAAGTCAAAAGTATTCAACTTCCACCACCATTTTGGTTTTACAATCCCAAAATCCAATTGAACAAGCAGTGCAGTTGGTGTTTTTCGAGTACAAACCCTTCTCGCTTACCTTTTCCACCTGAATGAGAAGCCCAGATCAACCAGAGAAGCTTCCAGAAGGTCCTTATCAGGCTGGAGCTGGCTTGGTGGACAACCCCTGTGCTGAGATACTGAACCACTCACACAGAAGATGCTTATCGCGCTACACGTCTTGAATTCTACTACGCTGCTACTGCAGCAAAGATTCATGAAGAAAGTCATGTGATCCTCACCCCCCCCTGACCAGCCCTGCTAAGCCCTGATGCACAGCACCTGTTACCAATCCAACAATTAGGCCTGGAACTTGCTCACAAACACACACAAAAACCTATAGATACTTAATCTAGGACATTGTGTGGTCTGTCTGTTACAGATGGATACTTAACAACAAGTTTTATTCAGTTTTATTTTTGTGGTGCGGGGTGAGGGGGGGGGGGGGGGGGGGTGGGGGGGGGGGGGGGAGAGGGGGGGGGGGTTGGGTTGTGTTCAGTGTTTATACCCAGTCAACTCATTTTCACCCTAGTTTCACTTTCTGTCACTGGATGTTCACTGTACTGAAATGATTCCACTCTCCTGCTGTTGTCATCAAGCTTTCTATATGGGTCTGTCAGTAGCACAGCAGCAACTCTAACAGATCGATCGTTTGATTGCGCGCTCCAACAGGTATATCGTTGTCTCTGATCTTCGTGTGGCTGTCCTCGATGTTTTTTTAGCAGACCTGGGTACAGCCAAGCACCAGAGAAGTGGGCACTAGATGGCACTAATGAATGGTAATGACACTGACCCACTCGCTTCAGTCCACATCCCAGCAAGGAGACACAAACTGCTGCGCTGGTGCTTCAAAACATGTCCCCCACCCCCCCAAAAAAGGAGCAAAACTAAAGCTAGAAATCCGCGCTCCTAACTGAAACGACTCACAGCGGAGTAGTGTGTTAGCACGTGTGAAAGTGAGAGGTTCTGTTACCGACCATCCATCTCTCAGTAGCCTTCACAGCTTGGCAGGGGGTGATAATACTGCGGTGCAGATGGAAGCTTGCGTATGTGGGGGAGGGATGGGGGCTGGGTGGGGGGCACATATGAAGCCGATGACCCCACCCCACCCCCCAGTTCTCTGTGCCACTGTGGACCTCTAATCGCCCATCTGGGCAGCTGGTGTCACAGGCCTCCCGTTCGCAGCCAGACAGGGACTTAATCAGCTCGGGTGATGATACACAGACCGCTTCTCAGAGGCAAAAAGGTGTGTGCGCGCACACACGCGCGCTGGGAAGAGCGTCTTACCGTGGTTTTAAAGCGCGGAGCAGTTCGAAGCGTTTCACCGTCTTGACGCCCGATCAACGCTGCGAAACATTAGGAGGAGCAGCTTTTTCTCTCACGGCTGCATAACGCTGCAATACAAATGTTCCCCTGATAGCATCGCTGCTCACACGCCTCCACTCGTTAGACGCCGGAGAGCTAGCTACTTTTCTGTTGTTGTTGTAGATTTCACAGATTAGATCAAACCCAGAAAGAGACTTTATCTCTGAGTGGACGCACGCTAGCGTTCGCTTAAAGACCTCCTTTCAAGGTAGCATCTTCGTGTGGTTGGGTAAGCAGCGAGAAGCAGAGAGAAAGAGGAGAGAGAGAGAGAGAGACGAGAGGATGGAGTGAGAGATGGAGAGAGATAAGAGGGGGGAGAGAGAGAGTTCTCTCTGGCCTGAACCGTGTCTCTGCCCCCCCCCCCCCCCCCCCCCCCCCCTGCACTCTGCAGCCTCACTGGTCAAACGAAGGTCCTTGTCTCGATCAGAGAAGCTGTCAGAAGGTTCAGATGTTCTGTCAGAAAAAGAAGAAAAAAAATATATATATATATTCAGGTAGCCATGAGGTAACTTCAATCACATTGGTCACATTCAATCACACAGGTAATAACATTAACATAGGGTACATTAATCACCTGATAAAACACACCTTACAAAAAACTCATTGTTAAGACCCCAACAATAAGATCAGTTTAATCACGTGTCCATACAAATTATATTGCGCCACACTTCTAAGAACAGCTTTCAAGTGTAAGTCTGCTTTGTAGATCTTAACAGGCTTTAAACAAGTTCATTTTCCCCCTACATATTAGCTTATCAGATGAGGTGTGGATATCGATTTCCGGTTTCAGGTGATAAGGTCTTCACGGAGCTGACAGACTCCTCGGAGCTGGTGAATATTTTATCCAGCCTGGATATAATTGAGTGATTAGGGTCAGTTACGGCCATATCAATAGGCATCCCTTTCCATTATTTAGCAGCGTGTAAGAAACACACTTACCGCTATTCAATCCAAAACACTTTTTGGATGTGCTTGTGAAGACTGTACGCCGTGTTAAGTGGTTTGTGAGTATTTATCGACGGACGTGAGGGGAAAGCGGGACCTCCGCATGGTGTACGTCAGTCTGCTGAAGACACAGTCTGAGCTGAAACAGACTTGAAGGAGCCGGAGAGAGAGAGAGAGAAGGAGAGAGATAGAGAGAGAGAGAAGGAGAGAGAGAGAGAGAAGGAGAGAGATAGAGAGAGAGAGAAGGAGAGAGAGAAGGAGAGAGAGAGCTGTAAAATAGTAGCTGTTGACAAGGCAAGCGGTGGAGGGAAATTTGGGGCCGCAATGAGCTAACTAGATTGCACATTGTAACCTAAAACACCCCCCCTTCCCCTTCACGCGCTTGTGAAGATAAAAACACGCGCACAATTCGCAGAGAACGTGCACCTGAACACACACACACACACACAGACATCCCGTACCTGACAGAGATGAGTGTGTGAGTAAATGTGAGACTAAAGGAGTCATGTCAGGGTTGCCATGGTTTCTACGAATTCTCCGGTGGTTAAAACCCAAATGTAGAACTTTGAATCAACGTTTCATACTCAGAATTTGATCTATTCCAATATCCCATTCATTCATTCTATTCACCCATCTATAGCTACAGTATTTATACAGTTTGATGCATGCATTGTTGTTCCTAACATGTTAGTTTTTTTGCGTGACCTCATTCTTTCCTACGTGAAAACGAGATGAACCTGTTTCCAGCCGACACGTGATCTAAACGCAGGACTAGCCTAACCAGGAGAACTGTGGTACGGTTCGTTTTGATCTCACCCATTTCCTCTCGTCTGACGAGGCCCCTCGTTCGCCTTCTAGGTTGAAAAGGATTATACTTATTTGATTTGTATAACTACGGAAGCTCAAATAAAAAAGCTAACCGCTACCATCTGCTGCAGACAGGCACACAGAGAAAGTGCTTTTGGACGGAGTAGAGGACAATGTCCTCTATGGTTTATACTACATGATCACAGCTAGTCCCTGTTCTGCTCTGATTCCTTTCATTAACAATCTCAATGTGACACTTATAATATACAGCGCTCAGATCAAGACCTTATCCAATAGGTTCAAATGAAAACTCCTTTACTTCTGCGAGGAGCCATTGTGGACAGGGACTACACTGTGCCTGCAATGTGTGAAAACGGAATTTAATCTCATATACCAGATTAAGTGGATTAATTAAAGAGTTATTCATCAGGGTGGATTGCTACCTAAATAGCTTTCATTGAAAGGACAAGGATTTGTCCTTTGTAATGATACTGGGCTGTGGGAAGGAACACTCTGCCTTGGAACTGCACAGCTCCGAGGAGAGTCCACAGCGATCTGTAAACACAGCGACAAGCCAAGGTTTCATGTTGTCAGGCAGAAAATCTACGAGAACACGTCTGAAACAAAGCTACCTGACTTCTTTAGTGATATATAACACGAGTAAAGTGGCAACCATGTTTATTAGAGGTCAACGCTTGTATGGTGCTCTTGCAAAACCGAGTGTTGCAGCAGTGTTGCTGCCCCGTGCTCCTATCACGGCCGCTTCATCTCCCCAGCGAGCCTCTCACCCAGCACACATCCACGCATCAGGTTCCATTTCCAGCTCTCTCTATCTCCTCAATCTGTTTCTTTAGCAAATTTGTATTTTCATTTTTAAAATGCTCCTTTCGCTGACGTTAAACACGGTATGTCGGAGCAGACCTGCCTGCCTCATCTAAATAAATGACTTACTTTGAATAATGATTACATTCAAGTTACATTTTGACATACGATAATAGTGTAACATTCTCATGCCTGACAAAACATATTTTACAAATAAATCAAATTATTAATGTTAAATAAATTTTGTTATTACTGAAATTATAGAATAATATAATTATATCTATAATGTATGTATTTAAAATGCTGAACTGTTTAAATATATTGACAAATACGTCAAATGCTGTATACAAATTTTGACTTGTACAGTACTGATGAGTTAGTCTGTAGTTTAGACCTCAAACAGAGAAAGGCCACAGAGCTGAGACTTGTGAGAACACTTTTCCTCTTCAACTAGAAAAAAAAGAAGAAAAAGAAGTGGGAAAGTCTATTTGAAAGTCTATTGAAACAAAACAAGAGCTTCTCTGGGAATCAAACGTGGACGTGAACATGGGAGTTTCTCAAGTTGCAGCCTTTCCCTTTCAAGCACAAAGAGGAGAGTCGAGCATCCCTCCACCAGCCAGATAACAGGACTGGGGTGGGGGGTGAGAGAGGGGGGCACAGGGCTGGAGGTGGGGGGGGTTAGGAGGAGGAGGGGGGGGGGAGGACTGGGCGTTCACAGGGTCAGTGGTAATGCTCCACTGGAGAAACGTCAGATACACATCTACAGTCTTTAGTCTCTCCCCACCTGACTCCCAGACTGACAATTTGCTATGTGGGAATAGGTGTGTGTGTGTGTGTTTGTGCATGTCTGTGTGTGTGTGTGTGTTTAAGTTCACTGTAGATACAAGTCACCTGATTTGAGAGATTGTTTTTCACATCAGCTCAAATGAATTCCACCCCACAGCGTCTGTCTGCTTTTACCCCCAACAACTGCAGAACAGAGAGGTGGGAATCCAGTCATTCCATCTGTACGTGGGTCTAGAGTTTGTGACCTCAGTTATCTGCAAATCAGCACTTTCAGACCAGTGTTTTCAGTAGAGGAACATTTCGATTATAAAAAATGAATGTGTTTCATTTACAGTAACATGTGTATGTATCAGGTCAAAGTGACCCAGAACACCAAGATGAGAGCATGAGGAAGGTGGCAGTGATGATCTGCCTTCAGCCACAGTATCAAAGCACTCTGCCACGAGAGTGACATTTCTCATCAAAGGACCGATGATGCAAATGCAACCTACCTTCCTGTCTGTTACAGGATGAAAAGAAACGTAATTAGCTTCGATACGTTGACTTCGCTTTGGAATCGTTTTCTTTGTTGTGTACGTTGTAAAATGTTGTAAAATGTAAAAAATTTTTAAATGTACGTTGCTCTGTACACTTTTGTTGGAGTTTGTAGCAGTAAAATTAACGTAATACCTTTGATGATAGTTATGGGTTTTTTCCAAAAATGATGGAAAAATGTCAAATGTTCGAAGGTACAGAGCTCAGAAGAATACCTTCATAAGTGATATCCGCACTAGAAAATCCTGTATAAACCCTGTAAAATTACAAGACAAATAGTTATTGTTATTAAGAACTACACATGAATAAGATGCATTGCTTATAGTTCAGGATGTGTTTGAATGATGCCTTCTGCCTGGCTGAAGCACCGACACACAGTGCTGCTCAGGATCAACCTGAGGGAGCTTAAAATGACCTAGATTTAGGACTTCTGGTGTCGAAACCACACCGAAGACACGGAGGAAGACTTCACATGACAATTTCAACAGGATTACACGCACAAAACACACATCTACACACACACACACACTCAAACCAACACACACAAACAAACATATTTGCTGCTCTGATTACTCTCATAAATTCACCACAGAAAGCCGCAATCCCGTAAAATAGACCTAGCTTGCTTTTATCAGCAGAAACAACCAAATGTCCTGCGCTTTACCTTATTGTTTTTAACTGCTGCTCACATAAAGACAGATCAGCTTCTTTCCAGTCCAGAAAAATCACGACAGAATATATATATTTTTTTATCAGCATAGGTACGTTCACACCTCAGACTCACAATCTGATGATGCTGTGAGTTATACTGGGCTACAATAACTGCTCACTGAATGAAACAGAACATATGGGGAAGATTGTTGGAGGGCATTCAATGACTGTCCCTGTGAGGTCGATTTTACAAAGACAAAAAAGAGAGATTTGTCACTGAATGCTTACTGCATATGTGTTTCTTTGTTCTCTCCAGGAAATGAATTGTCACATGGCAGAACATGAGGAAGAGCAGAGGAACAGAATGAGGGACCGGAAACTTGAGAAAATCAAGCTTGATGACGATGTTCTCATCGAATGATCGAGTGTATGATCTTAGAAACCAGGTAGAATTCTTAGAACTGACATTGACTGTGAAGTTCTTCTCGTTCCCTCTCACACACCCCTACACACACACACACACACACACACACAACCTGAATACATGCACCAGCAGTCAAACTGAAAACACATCGGTCAAAGATTCAGAGAACTGAGTCCTTCTCGCTCATGTTTCCGAATGAATAGGTTTTCCATTTCAGACAACTCTCACTATCAAACACAGATCAAATATCAAAAGGACCTCTAAGAATTATAACCTCAAAAATACGCAGAAATCTATAGGGGGTGTTGATTGCAGTCTAGTTTCCAAAATGACTCACAATGGTGACACACACACAACACAAAGCGAATGTCAGCTGCACCACTTTTCCTACCTTGTGAATGTGGAGGCAGGTGGAAGGGAGGAGGAAAGGGGCAGTGAGGGCCCGAGTGAGGGACTCGAGTGAGGGGGCCCGGGTTGCTGGTGTCCCCTCCTCACCTGCCTCTTGCTACAGTAGGTGTGGTTTTCCCCTCCCTCCCCTTGTGCTGTTTGTCTCTGCCCTGTGGTCATCCCTTAACTTCCTCCACAAAGCACGGCTCGGTATGTTACCACGGCAACGCTTACCTGCGAAAAAAAACACCTGCGGGCCACGTTCAGCCCACTGTTGCGATAACTGTTGTCATGCACTCCACCGACCGCTACTTTACAGGGTTACGCAACTGTCCGCGCCACTGAGACTCTATGACTGATGACACTATGCTGTCATCCACGCTGGGTTTTCATCCACGGGATGACTTTTCACTGGTGTCAGAGGAGACACCATCAAACACTGCTGCTTGAAGTTTCATAACAAGATGCACAAGGTCACGGATGCGGCTAGTTAACGATTAACCGTCATGGTAGTCACATGAAAAACTAACTTTTTTTTGTAATGTATAAGAATGAAAAAAGAAAAGGAAAATAGAGATGGATTCCAGCTTGCTCATCACCTTGCTTCTTGGTTTCATTTAAGTTTAATGTGGAACCTTATTCTGCTCACGCTGTGGTACCAAACTCTGACATGCACCATGAGAGAATCACCTCCTATAATTACACTGCAATTATGGCCAAGATAACATCTGTATCATTCTAGAAAAGTTCAAATTAGTAGAGGAAAGGGGGTGTCGGAGAGAGAGGAGGAGAGACAGTGGGAAAGAGAGCAGCATCTGAGGAATTGGCGACTCTGGTCTGAACCAAGAGAGAGGAGTGGGCTAAGAACTGTGGTCTCGTTTAATTAAACACATAGAGGAAATCCGCTAATTACAAAGTTTAGCAGATCCTTAACGGGGCTGGGTCAATTCTGTAAATTCAAGAAGTAATTTGACTTTGGAAAATGTTCTTTTTGAGATTATTGAATTAAAATTGAAATGACTACTCCCACGAATTGACTAAAGCTAAATGGATCTGACACTTACCCTTGTCATACTTATGTAGGCCTGCATGATCTTATGTCTTTCCAACAGTGATCCATCCACCACCGCAACGTTGAAAACTAAAATACAATTTCCTAATTCTTCCACTAGGGGCTGTGTGAGCACAATATTTGTCTTGCTCAAGAAAAACACAAGACATTTTTTACCCCCAGTCCTGCGAAGCTTGGAGTCCAAACTGGTCCGACAGCAGAGAGGACATCTGCTCCTGATATCCGTTCCGGAGTGTTCCACAAAGTGGACTCTCCCGGCTCCAGTCGTGGCCCCAGCGGCTGCACACCGGGCACAATTCCCTCTCCAAACACAATTCGGAAAAGAGACTTGTTTATCCAACCATCCGAGGCTAGGATGGAGGGAAGATAACGTCTGGAACATTCTCAGTCAGCTTCCATTGCAGCCTACACATGAATCTGTGTTTGTTGGTCGCCCGGTGTAATGTTTTAAACCTGGCTTCATCCTGTTCGTCATACACAAACGCTGGCTGCATACACACGGCGCACAACTTGTTTATTCAGGGTGTCCTGGTTGTATTTTATTTTTTTTGCGCTGCTCATTGCGGTATCATGCAAAAGTACACATTTAGAATGTTGTAGAAAAGGCAATTGGCAAAGTCATACATCCTGTACTACAATGACAACCCCCCCCCCCCCCCCCCCCCCCCCCCACCCATCTCGTTATAAGGGGAACTTCAGTATGACGGATCATTTTCAGACGACCATTTGCAATTCATACACATGCATCAGACCACAATATTGTTCTTTAATGACACCACAATCTCGACCAACTCATCACCCAGCACATTCTTCAGTCCGCTGAATAAAAATACCCTTTAAAAAGAAGAATCAAACATTTAAATCTGGCAATGTGATTTATAATCCGTACATTTCACATATGAAATGGCTGAGCAATATCTGAAGGAGACGCCCATTACTTATTTCTGAAGGCTGATCAGAAGTAAACATCCTCGCCTAGAAAGACTGCAGACAGTCCAGAGAAACACCTTGAGTCTTGATTGGGATCTCACTCATATTCCCTCGTCACAAAGATGAATGCATGTGCAGTTAAGGATGAGGGAAGACTTTTAATAAATCCGGCGTCAACCTTCCGTTGCCATCCTCCTGGCCCACTTGACAACAGCATTTATTTAAATACAGTTTGATAAATTAAATTGCTTTGTTTTGTATATATTTTTTTTATCTCTGTGGAATATATTCCGAGACAAATAATGATCTTGACCTGAAAAATTGAAATGTACAATCTGAGGACAGAAAGAGAGCAAAGCATTTTTATGTCACACTTGAAATGTGTTTTCTGCACGCTGTAGATAATCGCTGGACCATTGCGCATCGTACAAAGAGGGCTTCACGGCATCGTTTCATTAATGGAGTACTTAACAGTAATGTTTCTTTCAGCTAAAATCTTAGAACCGTGCAATCGCTCAGTTCTGTGACATTTTGTGGTCTGGTGAGGGGATTTCATGATTCTTGTTAATTCCATGTAGATAAAGGAAACATCATCAGTTTTTGATAAAGAGGACATTTTTTGAAGGATGGATAGTTTAGATAGCAAGCCACAGGCCTAAAAAACATGCACGCAAACATGCATGTACTTTTAAATAATTTCATGACAATTTACAAATAAATTGTTAAACAGTAACAGTCTTGAACCTTAGTATAACACTGAAATAAAAAAAGACAATTTAAACATTTGAAAACATTTAAATAGCAGTGTACTGTAGGAATATGTAGTTGACATTTTAGGTAAATTAGAAGTCTGGTTAATCCATCTGATATGTTTATTTCAAAACGAGAGTTGCAGACGGCCTTCATTTGGGTTTGCAGCATTTTTCTTTTTTGTTCTTCCGAAGGGAATAGAGATTTCTTATCGTTCAAACCACGAAGAGGTATCTGTTTCTATCATCATCACCTTTGCATTGGACAGGAAAAGAGTGAATGAGCGAGTGCGTGACAGAGAATGAGACCGAGAGCTTGTGGGTGATAAAATCACCGAGGCTGTGGCCGCATTGTGTCCCTTGTCCAAGTGGACATGTTTGTGATCGCCGCTGGCCTCGGACAGATCTTACACACACATATAGTATAGTACTAGACCACTTCCTGACAAGTCTTGGCCCTATTTAAAATGTATCAAAGTGCTATTTTAAAGTCTCAGCCTAACTATCCAACCTATCTTTATAAACTCAAGTGCATCGGTGAAGAAAAAGTTTAGCAAATTGTCGAGAAATGTAAGCGAAATTGTCGAGAAGATGTAAGCGAGGCTGTGGCGACAACATGGTCACGACGTCGCTGCGAACGATTTCACGACCCGTGGCCAGATAGAAGCTCGCATCCCTGCTGTTTTTAATACTATCTGAATTCCCTTTAGATGCCAGGCATAACCTTAATCTCAATGCCTTTAACCTTGCCATTCTCTTCCTCTATCTCTCCTCCTTTCTCTCACGTTCTCCCGTTCCTTCTTTCCCCGGCGTTTGTTTATCCAGCGCTCCCTCGCTCTCTCTGATGAGCGTTTTATCTTGCGGCCCACCTTTTCACACCGCCGCGTTCACAATCACGAGTATCGCCCGTAATTATCTCCCGTATTCCCCCTCCTCGCCCTATCACCCGCATTCATCTCTGCGCTGGAATTATATGCGTTTCAGCTGGGTGCCTCTGCTCTCTCCTGGGAGCGCTGGAGAAGACGCGGAGAAGGAAGAGAAACCGCGGCGGGGGGAAAAAAAGGACCTCAAAAAACAAAAACATGGCTGAAGACCAGCTGAAGACAAATCTTATGTCTGCGGTCGCAGATTGTGGCCTGGTTTAGCTGACCTGCATCACCATATCCCCCCCCCCCCCCCCCCGAGCACAGGCCTCAGGTGTAATTACTTTGTTTCACAACCTCTTTATCTCCCATCGACTTTGCATCTGTCCCCCCCTCCTTTCATACTCTGGCACTCACGCCACATAATATAGTTGTGGTTCCCTGTCAAAGTCGCCGTGACCTTCTCCTCTCCTGCCGAAGCCATTGTAACCAATAAGAAAACCAATTAATGACTTATCCGTCCATCTCAATGTCAAGTCTTTTATTTTCTGAGGTGTACTATTATGTCTGCTGCTCCGACACGCCGTTAATTAACTCAATGCCTCATCTCTTCCATCCCATCGTTTCTGCCGCATGCACGTTTATTCAGGGGGGGGGTAATAGGGGCCGGGGGTGTAGAGAGTGTACTCTCTCTCTCTCTCTCTCTCTCCTCTCTCTCTTCCTCTCTCCTCTCTCTCTCTCTCTCTCTCTTCTCTCTCTCTTATACAGACTCACCACATACTACCATTTTGTACACCCAAAAAAAAAAGTTTGGAGAGGAATATAATGTAGAGAAGGCGTGATATGAAAGAGTCTAATGAACACGATGTGTGAAGGTGGGTTGAATGGGAAGACACAATAAGGCTTGGAGGGGTCCAGAGTGGGCAGAGCGAGGTTCTGAGGCCTCTTCAGGGGCCACTGACACCTTACAAGGTTCCTGCGAGGAGCCGCAACTTTAATGGGCCGTGTGATCGTGCGTTAGATGTGAAGTAGAGTAATTGAACGTCCTTTGTCACATTTCATATTGAAATGCAAGAGTGATACGTCAAAAGGTGATGGACGTACAACTGATATTGTATTCTGAAAGGGCTGTGTAAAGTGCTTTTTGCCTGCCAGCGTACTAAAGAAGTGCTGAGACGAGTATCCTCGGCAGAAACGTCCTCTCACAGTCTGAGATGCCTTTAAGGTCGTTCTTTCGGGTTGTTTATGAAGGAAATCTCCCCCGCATCTGAAGGAGTCTGGGGGCTTGAGTGAAGTCACAGTCCAGTACTGTAGGTTTGATTGTAGCATGTTCAGAGTTTAAGCTTCAAGAAGAAAAAATGTGGTGACAAAAAACAAAAAAACAATGACAACAGAGTGTTCGTAACCTGTGGCGAGGTTCATCCTTGGATGTCACACATGATATGTATCTGTTTCACTTGCCTCCATTTCCATATTTATTTTAATTAAAACTCTGTTCTAGAGTATAGTTCTAGGGGGGAAGCCATTATGAAAATTATTTCTGTATCCTAATGTATTAAATTAGAGGCGGTGTTTCTTTTGGTTTTTGAACTTGAGAGTAGCAAATTATGCACTCACACAGCAAGACTGAGAATGCATATCTTTTAATTTTCTAAACGCAATTCATTGCGCCGCACATGGATTTAAAACACTAATCAATTTGCATTTGAAAACTTGCCCATTTTCAAGGCATGACAAGTGCATTTTTTTTTCAACTTTGCACTGCATGCACAAGTTTAATTAAGTGAAAACTATCAGTATTATCATGATTTATAGGAAATATACAATATATACTGTATATATAAAAATATGTATATTATAAATGCCTCTGTTAGGGGTTTTTTCACTTCTTCTCCACTCCCACAATTTGAGGCACACCATTTTAAAATGAAGAGAGAACGGTTGCTTGAGGTGCTGCGCATTTCCAGTTAATCTTTCGTTAACCTGAGAGTAGGAATTGTGAAAGAGCGTGGCGAAGTTAAACAGTAATGAAAGAGAGTTAAACGCACCTCCTTCTCCTCTCCGCTCCTCCGCCTTCAGCCCAGCCACGCCTGTTTTCTCCCCGCAGCACAAGCAGCACTCCAGCCTCGCAGGCCTCCACGGACCCACACCTGCTCTTAGACTCCATTACTCATAAAAACCAGATTAATGATGATTTGGTTTGAAACGGAACATGCTGGATCGTCAGGTGTTTCAAATGATGATCTGCATTTGAAGGAATTCAGTCATGCACATCGGTTAGTTTTACCTTCGTTGGGTTACTGTGTTTCACAGCGGTGGTGAGAAGGCAGAGATAAATGATATGTGTGTGTGTGTGTGTAGGTGTGTGTGTGTAGGTGTGTGTGTGTAGGTGTGTGTGTGTACGTGTCCTAGCCTGAGTAGATGTGAACAGGGTCATCTCTAACTTCGCTGGTGCACCTTAGAGCTCCTATCACAGAGGTAATCTCAGCCTTAACATTGTGCTGCTTTTTTGAAAAATAGGAAACAGGAAGCGACTAAATAGAGAACAGGCTTCAGCCCAGAACAACAAACTGTTATCTTAGACTGCATGTGTGTCTGGATGTCCTTTCTGTTGAAGAAACCTGTGTTGTTTTCTGGTTGCATTACAGCGCCTGGGAAGCTTGTCAATGGGGATTCAAAGTGAAGAACAATTTCTACGGTATCTTATAGAAAGTCTGGAAATCACAAATGTCCACTGAGTTCTTTACAATGAAAAACAGTGTTCACTGAACATTCTATTAGTTTGGAACTTGCAATCAGTGTAATGTTCTTCAGGTTACCAAGAATCAGAATACTTCGGTCTTTTTCTACTACAGCATCATACTTTTTTTATCAGAATACTTCCAAAACAGAGAAATAAAAAGTCGGAGTCCTTTGTCCATTCAGGGTAAATGTGAAAATGACCGAGTGTTTTGTTTCTAAGCTGAACCCTGATCGTTAAACAGACCCTCCCTGAACGCTGTGTTCACCTTCATTAGGGACCTGATGCTTAACACTCCACACAACGCGTTTGTTCGTTCCGTCCCAGGACAAAGACATCAAGGGGTCCGGACTGGGCCTCGAGCCCAGAAAATCATTTAACAGGCCAATCAGAAGACGGCCTGGTCCAGCGCAGCCATTAGTGAAACCTGACTCGAACCCTGTCTCGTCTCTCACAGACCCTTTGACTTTTCAGAAGCTCTACAAATTGAGCATCATCCTCGAACCCTCAGCAGCCATTTTGTGGATGAGTGGAGGCCACAGCGGCGGGCGGTAGTCACCAACAAGACCGCAGGAAAGAAGAGAGAGTGGGAACGGACATGAAAATGATGTCCTCCGGTTTAGGCAAGGCGATCGGGGAAGGGAGATAAAAAATAAATGAGCTTGGCTGATTGAATGGTGTTCCTAATTCTTCCACCCCCCACCCCCCCCCCCCCTCCGCCCTGACTCCCCTCTCTTCTCTTCTGTGACCTCCCTCCCCCCCACCTCCCCACCACCACCACCAAGTCCTCCAACTCAACACCTTGATAAAAAAAGCAGCTAAACCTTTCTTTCCTTTCAGTCATTCATTCCACTTTTCTCTCTCTCTGTCTCTCCCCTTTCGAACCTGTCACCGAGGGAACACTCAGGCCTTTGTTAGACGAATTGGTTTTCAGATGTTATTTTCCTTTCGTCTCTTTCTTTCTTTTAAGAGCGCTCGATTAAAATCACCTCAGTCGCTTAGCACTGATGCCTTTTGTCTCTGCAGAGCCGGGCCTCTCTATGTCACAGGGCTTACTACTCTACATCCAACTCTGATGATATAATAGGATTTGACTCTTTCACTTCCGCAGCGGCCTGCGTATTTAAAGCTTAAAGACATGCATATGTATCAAATAAGAAGAGCAGGGCACTCATTGACGCTTTAATAAGATTCGGTGCATAATTTGAACTTCTAAGTAAAGAGGTATTGAGAGGAGTTGGTAAAAAGTGCGGGAACTATGAATATTTTACATAACCAAACACGACGGTGTTTGTTCACTGAGGGGGACTTCATAAAGGTTACAGAAGCCTGTATGATTTATTCTGTATTCACCCAATGGTAGATTGCTTTTAAGAACATGAGGGGAAAGTAAATCAACAAATAGCTAGCAGTGAACTGTGCTTAGCTGAGGCGTCCTCGTAAATCACCCCTGAGTCAGGTTACTGTGTGTGAAAATGCTTCACGTTCTAAAACAAACGCAGAGGCAGACAGAAACTGGAGTGTGTGCGTGTGTGTGTGTTCTGTCGAGTGTGTTCAGAGAGTAGATCTACCTGAATGTCATCCAGGACAACTTTACGTCCCATCATCCCCCTGTCATACCTACCCTCAAGGCACTGGAGCCGAATCAGAAGAACACACATTACTGAAGGTGCGCACACACACCCACCCACACACTCGCACACACCTCGAGAGGACGAGGAGAGCAGGAATTCTCCTGTAACCGCCCTGTGTGTTTTGGTGTGTCAAAGACCTTGATTAATGGGCTGATTTAATTAATACTCTTACAGTACTTAGAGCACAGACCTTGCAATTAGCTATGGCCTAAAGAGTGTAATCACCTGAGCTCATCCTTGATCCTTATCCATTCACACACACGTGCACACACACACACATGCACACACACAGACTATACATATATTTATTTGTATATTTAGTATATATATGCAATATACAACCGTAAAAAAATTACAAATATATATAGTATAGGGAGGAGAGAAAGAGAGAGAGTCAGAAACAGAAAGAGATTTAAGAGGATTAAATCATTTGCAGCATACATTGTCTGAGCACATGTGTCTGTGTCTCTAGTCTCTAATATGTGAGGATCAGTGTCACTCACCAGGTCATGGAAAGATCTGGAAATGCTGCTTTGCACCAACATGTTGGGAAGCAGGATCACCAGCAGTGCCCCAACTGTAAGATCGAAGCCTTATGTTTCAAATCAGAACCAGTTAAGAGTTCAACTTCACAAAACTATAAACAGGTAACACAACCCTCATACTTCCACATGTACACACACACACACACACACACACACACACACAGCAATGCAAAAACAGAACCTTTTGTATTGGATCCACAGTAACGCACAAATACATTCACTATGGCAAACATAAAAGCATCCTGGTTTTGTTTTAGTGGAAATGGAAAACTACAATCCAAAACAGCAAATCCACAGAATTAATTACAACCAGATTAGATGCTATTTAGGTGGGAAGCCTGTATCATTAATTGAGGGGAAAATAATGATCACAATTCCACCAACTTCTAATTAGAAAAACAACTCAAATCTTATCGTGTCTCTGTGATGCATGGTCACACACACATATAACCACACGCCCACACACACTCGCACTCTCGCAAACACACACAAACACACACAAAAATAATAAATGTCAAATGTCTCTATGTGTGTGTTCCAGACGAGTCAGAACAGACAGTTTAAGAACATGAAGTTGACGGTGGATCATGTTTGGAGATATTACTTGAGAATGACACGCTCTCTGAAAGAGGCACAGACAATTACCGATCTGATAACCTCTGGAACGTATCTGAGCTGTTTCACTGTGTTTACACTATCTGACAACAGCAAAAATAAGAACACTGCTAGATTTCATCTCAATTTTCCTGACTTGGTGCTTATCACAGACCGCAACAAAAGAAACACTCGGAACACAACCAGTCATCTCAAACCACACACACACATAGAAACACGCACAAAAGCACGTACACACATGGATTCCCCTCCATGTGTGTCGAAGAAATTTGATAAAGGACGCTGTGGTAAAGTATGCTTTTCACATTGGCAAATGGCAAAGATTAAGTGTGTATTTTGTTGGTGTGTGTATGTGTGTGTGTTCCTTAGGGGTCTCAAATATATGAGTCACATACGGCACTGACATCGTCAAACACTGAAACACTTTCAACTGAGGACACGCATTTTCCCCGAGGACAACAAAGCGTATTTCATGTCATCATGAATTTGATTATTATTGAGTGTGGATTGTGCCAAGAGAGGGAACGTTTGTTTATTTTCTGCCTCTCTTCAACATACACACTCACAAGCTTTGATTAATCAGCACTTTTGTAATTTAGTATTTTAACGCACAAATGGCTGATTTATGACCTCTGTCTAGACTCGATGCTTTTGCGTTCTCCAGGGACGCACACACACACACACACAGTTTGGCATTTGTGAGTGTGTGTGTTTACAGGCATATGTGTACGTGTCTGTACTGTAAGTGTGTGCATGTTGGCCTGCCAGTGTGTCGGCCTGCACTGTGTTGATGGTTGGAACCATTGAGAGTCTCTATCGCAGGGGCATCGTTAGCCCTGTTTTAGGCTGAAGCCCCCCTAGAATGTTCTTCAGCCCCCCTAAATAATTACTGGGAAGAAATACAATAATTAATAACAATATTTTATTTAGAAAAATTACCGGATGCTCTCGGTTAAATGTCGGTCACTTGAGCGTCAAAAATGTCCACAGTAAATGCCAGGGGCTAAGCCCCCCCCTTCTTTCAATCTTAGAAACGTCCTGCTCTATCGTATTGGCACTAAAGCAAAGCCGCGTTTCGTTCAGTCTTTGGGTGGTGTGAATCCTCTTCATAAACACTGTCATTACAGTCAATTAGTTTAAACCGCAGTCGTTTCTGAACACGTCGGATTCCTGTGAAGGTTGACTGAACTGCAGCCAGTAGAGTTTGACGAGCTCTTGCAACACCGCATGGCAGCCACGCACAGATACACAGGTCTACTCTGCAACCTTCCGATCACAAGCCCAACACCTTTAACCGTTGAGCCACCTGACTCCATCTTTCACAATCCCTGTATTTATGAACCCATCCCTCCATCAGATTATCTATGTCTGGAACACTCACTGATAGGAGGGACAGGCCCACTGCTCCCTGGGATGCTGCCCAGCCTCTGCTACTTTATGTCGGGGTGGAGGACGAGGACAGAAGGGGGGCTGGACCAGGGGACCTTCCCAGGGAAAGTGTCTGGTTGGCCATTCCTGTGTGCATGATGAAAACGAACCAGGTGTCTTCTTTGCAGAACTCATCCAACTGTCTGTATGTTAGAGAATGGCCCAGGGTGTTGAATGAAATGGGGATACTGCACACAAACACACACACACACACGGAAGCAACTCAGAGGACATCTACTCACAATGCTCTCGCACACTCGTACACACTCACAGAAAAGAACAGACGCGGATGATACAGAGCCAAAAAGGGGGGGGGGGGGGGGGGGGGGCTGGGCTGAGAGAGGAGAGGAGAGAACAGGAGGAGAGGAGAAAGGCTCTTGGCCGGCCTTGAAAGCGAGAGGCACAACCGTCTGAGCTGGTGTCCAGGTTCAGGGTGCCCTGGAGGGCCTTCCTGGGCTGGCCGGCTGGCTGGCTGGCTGGCTGAGGGACGGGGAGGCAGTGATGGCGGTGGTCAGCCCTGTGTAACAGAGAAGCGTGATCCCAAACACAGCTGTCCTGTTCAGAAAGAGACCCCCTGTCCCCTCCCCTCCCCTCCCCAGCCAGAGATGGGACCCAGCTCCAGGACCCAGAATGAGCCAACACACCAACAATGTTCCTCAGTGGGGATGAGGGGGAGGGGGCTCTGCATCTGTCATGAAAATTCCCCAAACTCCAAGAGCTGTGTGTCTGTGTTTGTGTGTGTGTGGACTGGATACAGAATGAATACGGGACAAATATCCAGGTAATTAGCCTCACAATGTGAATACAAATGTGAGCCCTACTTGTGGTGAATACAGAGACCTTCATAGCTGCGTTCTCCAGGAGATCCAGGGACACTCCTGCAGAGAACGCCCCTCTGCAAACGTTGGCCCTTGTTTTTTTTGTCGCTCTCTTCTTCCGTCGCTCTTTTCTTTCCCACTCTTGCTCTCCATCTCTTTCTCGATCCCACTCTCCATCCCTCTTGCACCCTCTCCTTCTCTCTCCCTTTCGCTCTCTTTCCATTTCAGATTTTCTCTCGCTCCTTGCTCGCTCTCTTCGACAAAAAAGTCGATATCCTACAGGAGGAGCTATTCCTCACAACAAGAGGACTGGTGGAGAGAGAGAGAGAGAGAGAGAGAGAGAGAGAGAGAGAGGAAGAGAGAGAGAGAGAGAGAGAGAGAGAGAGAGAGAGAGAGAGAGAGAGAGGGTATTAAGTGGTACTGGTGAGGTATTCTTGGTTGGGGCTGCCTCATGTAAGATGAGCTGTGGGGGTGTGTAAAGCGAACAGGGGCTATTTGAGTCGTTTTCACATGGAGCCTGGCCAGACTCCAGACCTGAGCATGCAGAGCTAGAGAGAGAGAGAGAGAGAGAGAGAGAGAGAGAGAGAGGGAGAGAGAGATAGGGGGACTCCTAATGGCAGTACCTTTCAGTGGGCCACATTGCAGTGATCCGTAATTGAAGGTAATTGTTGGGAAGAGCCTTTGCGCGGCGGAGCCACACAGCCCCCTCACTGTTCCCCCGGCCTGAGACGGACAGCTGGGGATGAGAGGGGGGGCGAGGGACAGCACTGAGGCGGACAGGAGGGGGGGATATTGCGTTACCCCTCCTCCACCGTCCCCTACTGTCCTACACAGCGTTTGTCTGGTCGCACAATTGCGTAATTGTGTCCCTGCTAAATGGTCCTGGGGAGAGTGCGTCTTCGGTGGGCGAGCTCAGATGACAGATGGACAGGCTGAGAGAGCCGAGACAGAGAGAGGTGCTGGAGGCTTGGAGGCCAGCGGGGGCCTTACCTAAACTCCCCTATGTTCGAATTGAAGCGTCTGACAAACTTACCTGGAAATATTCAAAAGACCCAGCCTTTTGCCAAACACAGAAATGTTTTGGGGGGAGGATACATCATTTATTTTCTCCACAGTAATATGCAGATGTACATTTTTCTGTCTATTTGGCAAATTAGAGATGAGGAGGTTGGTGGGGGGAGTATGGATTCAGCCATTTAAAAATGCGTACGCACACACACGGGGCTGTCTGCGCACGTATAGGTGTGTGTGTGCACGCACACAGAATCAGCTTCCCCACTTTGCCTAGCTTCTCGGTTGGATGGGTTTACTGTGCGGGCAGTGAAGCAGGACATCCCGATTCCCAGACTATCAGCCGAAATAGCACATATATGACCCCCCCCCCGCCCCCCACCGTAAGACGGCCTAATCACGGCAGTGCCACTCGCTAACTCCAGCCCCATCATCACCAGCACCCAGATGGAGTCCTGAGCCGCAATCGCGTCTCAACTGTTCGGCCTTAAAACGATTCCTCTATTGCTTTTTTTCCTCTTCAGCTTGGTGAAGCTAATGCTACGTAATGTGAAAAAATGGAGGGGGGGGGGGGGGGTAAAGTAGTGCATGTCAGCAATGAAGTGCTCCCCTGCCAGAGGAGTGGACCAGCTCTGAAGATGAACCAGAAATGGCTGAGGGGGAAGACGGAGGAAATCTAGCCAATTATCTGGGCAAACGAAGGCAGATGTGAAGGAACGACAGATTAGGACGAGAACAATCCAGAACGTGTCATTTTGAAGTCTGATAAGACGCTGGAAAGAGTGCTATTAGAGGAACGGCAAACCCATCAGATTCATCTGTGTCGGAACGAATTTATTCCTTCCTCTTTCTTCATTCTAAATAACTTTATCTCTTTTGTTTCCTAACCTTTCCAGCTTCATTACAGCGCATCTGTGATCCCGGGTCCCACATCGCCCCAAATTCAGGCGCTCTCAGGGTACACACGAATCAGGACCAGGCCTAATAATTAGCACCACAAAATGAACTTTAATTCTCTCCTTTCAAACGGCTAGATTTCGGGCATAATTACGGATGTTTAATTAAAAGTCCCAATCAATCTGCCGGATTGCCTCGTCTCAAATAAAGGAACAGGAGAAATCAGACCTTAATCCTCGCAGCTCTCTCTCCCCTTACACTGCTAGCAGGAACCTATCTCATGTCTCCTCACACACACACACACACCGCATATGCACACACCGCACACGCACTCGCACTCACGTACTTCCTTTACATTCCACCCTCCGCGCTTGAAAAGACAAACTTCATTTTCAGGAGAGGTTTATTTTTTTTCCCCCTCTCCCTCCCTTCACCATAATGTATAAGGTAATATAATATAGCTCCATTATATTCTTTAAAACTCATTACAGCATTTGAAATGGGAATCGTGGGAAGGCTGTTTAAAAAGTGCCTCTTCTACATTGTGCTGCTGCGGTAGAGACACATCCAGGGACGTGGCATGCAATAAGACCAGAATGGATTAGTATCCTTTTTTTATTTTTTTTGTTATTCGCACACAATGGATGGAAGTGCTGTCCCCCCCCCCTCCCCTCCCCCACCACACACCACGCCCCCCCCCCCCCCCCCCCCCCCCCCCCCCCCCCCCCTCTGCAGACTGCTCATGTACAGCGATCCTGCTGGATGTGTGTGTGTGTGTGTGTGTGTGTGTAAGCCCCTCTCTTCTCTGACAGGACGCATTTCACACACTGGAAACGAAGGGAGAAACCTTTTGCCCCCTGCTCTTCAAAAGTGAAGAGATAGAGTGAGCGAGAGAAAGGAGGTGTGACAGGGTGGTTGACTTTCTAGGTCGGGGCTGTCGAAGGTTTGGAGAGGAATTAGCCCAAGACAAACATGTCACGAGTACTTTCAGGGAAACACATTAGTTTAGTTACCATCCTAAGAAGTGTATTGTTATAAGAGTCTTTGCACGGCACATTTGAGACGTATTGAAGTTCGAATGTTCTCAAAGTTTGCTTTGCAAGAAATACTTTTTTTCATGTAGGATTTAATGTACTCACTATGGGTATACGAGTTAACAACAAGCTCCATTACTGTCATGGACTTGGTATTAGAATAGTAAAAAATATTAACTTATTAAAAGTTATTTTAAATTTTTTTTCTCTGAAAGTAATCATTTGTAATGGTTTGCCTTTACGCTTACTTAACAAGTAATTGCTGCTTGACAAGAACATGTCAGGAATGTAAAGGTGTGTGTGTGTGTCTGTGTGTGTGTTTCACCAGTCATGTGTGGCCGAGAAGGCATTTCAAAGATAAAAGGGAAAAAAGGAAGCTGATGTTGATTCACTACCTGCCTGGAGATAGATAAGAAACGATGAAGAGATATCCATTTATTCCTTCATGGCCCTCCCTCCTGTGTCATGGGTGATCCTTGATGACTCTTTGAGCAGCTATCTCCCTCCGCTCCAGCTGAACCCTAAAACAGACCTGAGGAATGGGACTTTGCCAAATCAAAGAACCTGTCTGTGTTTCTGCGGCCTGGGAGCCACGCTGCCATGAATAACACCCTGCGAAGCCTTAAAAACGCACAGCTTATGATTAAACGCCGAGCATATATTAAATTAAACCATTACTCCCCGCTGAAAGAGAGAGAAAAAAAGAAGAGAGACATTAATCGGGCCAGGTATGGGAAATTGCATGATAATACGTGTGGTTTAGAGTCTTCCCTTGTGCCGCTACGCAGGCAGCTAATCCAAACCTGACTCCTTTCTGCACCTGAAAGCCCCCTCCTGATCCCAGCCCCATTGTAGCGATTCAAATGAAAGCTATCAGCACAGCGGATGACATCATAGAGATGCAGAACTCTCCCTCGCTGGGTCTTCCAGGGGACTTCAGTTCATCTCCTCCCTGACATCGGGAGAGGTGAGGGCCCTCAGAGATGGACGGGGCCCGCCTCAGCCGGAACGAACGATCCCCCCCCCTTTCCCGTATCTACGGTATGGATCGGGGGTGCATCAGATTGAGGACACATGCAGGCACAGAGGTGCAGGCAAACACACACACACACTCACACACCTAGCCTCTTCCATCATTCCCGCCACCCCTTCACCACAGCAGTGGGGTCTAATCACTCACTCTGTAGCCTAACCAAAACAAAATGGTGCCAACCAGTAGCTTTTAGCCCTGTTTACACTCCTGCCCCCTCCCACTGCAGCCTCTGCCGGCGAGGGTGATTAATTTGGGCCGTGCAGACAGGTAAACACAGGCCTATTTACATGCTTACCAGCCACCGTATTTAGACTCAGGCCCGCTAAGCTGCAGAAAGAATATCCTCAAAGCTCACATCTGTTTATTTTTCGCGCCCAAGCGCCTCACGTTAGCTGACTCCTGACACCCCCCACTCCCGTCTCTGCACCTCTCTCTCTCTTTCTTTGTGACCCGCTATCTCCTCCCTCCTCCCCCTCCCCTCCCCCCCTCTCCTCGACCTCACTCTCTCACTCACACTCTTTCTACCTGTAATGTTACGGGCAACAT
Source organism: Protosalanx chinensis (assembly GCA_030340685.1). Classification (NCBI taxonomy): domain Eukaryota; kingdom Metazoa; phylum Chordata; class Actinopteri; order Osmeriformes; family Salangidae; genus Protosalanx; species Protosalanx chinensis. Next base: position 646,786 of record CM059335.1, on the reverse strand, counting down.
GAAAACACAGTTGCCATTTCCAAACTGATATTTCAGAATAATTTATTCAGGAAGGCCCCTGTGATCTCGGAGCCACGCGCTTCGGCTGGCGCAGAATGCCACGGCCTCGTTATCTGGCTGTCAGAGAGGTGTGAGAGGAGCAGCCGGTGGCTCTTTAGGCACAGGGCTGTCATCCATCCCCAGGTGTCCGGGCTGCAGCGGCGCGTGACGCGGAGGAATGGCAGTCACGCGTCCTCTGACGTACTTCACGGGGGGGGGGAGTGACTCTGGGAGGGGTGGGGGGGGGGGGGGGGAGACGTCGTAAAACAGGCCGCGCTCACCCGGGGCATGTTCAGAATGTTCCAGGGATGCAGGTGGAAACAAAGGTTAAAAAAAAACACACACACAACAACAACAAAAACACTTACGGTGCACACAGTTTGATCTGCGTACGGTCTACACACCCGGAATGTACCTGACAACACAGCGGCTCACGCCCTGTCCATGTACTGCGCTCAGCCTGGTGAGTGTGCTGTGAGGCTCCCAGCCATACCTGGCATTCCTGCCTGCTCCTGGAGTCACGTAGGCCCCTGTGGAGGCCCCGCCCCCGTGGAGGCCCCGCCCCCGTGGAGGCCCCGCCCCCGTGGAGGCCCCGCCCCCGTGGAGGCCCCGCCCCGTGGAGGCCCCGCCCCCGCTCCCTCTGGCTGGAGGTCACCAGGGGGGAACCAGGTCAGGGGTCAAGCCAAGGCTGTATCTCCCTTCTGACCCTAATCCTGATTGATAGATGGTTGGTAGGGTAATTGAGGACTAGTGGATGTATATTGAAAATGTCTCTTTCTTCCTTAAGAAGTAGCTGGTTGACTGATTCATGCGGACGGAATAATAATTGTTTGATTTGACGCCACCATTTTTTTTATAATGTATCATCTTTCGACACGATTCATATTCCTGTGGAAAATAAACATTGTTACTACTATCTTGCTCTCTCTCTGTTTCTCTATCTCTCTCTCTCTCTTGTCTCATGTCTTCCATATAGAAGAAACATGCTGATATTGTAATCTGCAGCCCAAATATCCTAATAGTGTCTGTATCCAACGTGATTAGAGGTTGTGTTAGTTACAGGATTGTTAGTATTCAGTAAGCAGATTCTAGGGAAAATCCACTGATACATGAGAGATCAAATGGAATTACACACACACACACACACACACACCCTCGGAGACACACACATACACACACACACACACACGCACACATACAAGCATTAATTAAATTACGGGGCCGGAGAATTCGAGTCCTCCGCGCTTCAAACATTTATACGAGGCAAACATCTCAGACAAATGTTTTCTATTTCTTTTTAGTCTCCAGTGAATCCTAATATGCCAAAAGGCAAGAACACTTATTACTAATCAGCAAAGCAGCTCAAAGGGACAGTCCCACTAGTACACAGAACATCTGCATGTGGGGGGACTTTGATTCCCCCCTCCCCAGGATACACCTGCCATCCTTGGATGGTTTCAGACCCTCACCTGGGTGTGCTCAGCCCTTGCCCTCCCATCAGACCAGGACCCCCGTCAGAGATAGCATGGAACATCATCCTGACCATCATCCATTCACAAAATCATCCTGCTCCTCATCAGCAACCGGATCATCCACCTCCTCCTCATCCATCCCACAGCATCCCCACTGGTGGGAGTGCATGGTAGACCTGGTAATCTGCTCGACATGCACACAGTTAATCCCATACTTCACAGGCCTGCCCTAATCAGCCAGCACTCTGACAATGTAATTATGGAAGTGTCCAGCTACCACAATGAGCAGGGAAATTACCATTATTTACCAGGCAGAGTGAGAGAGAGCTAGAGAGAGAGAGAGACAGAAAGACAGAGAGACTGGCCGGCGTTAGGAAGCAGCCCTCATTCCCTGCTTTCAGTGAACCAAATGAGCGCTATGACAGTTTCCTGCTCAAGCCAGCGCTGTTCACCACAGAAGAAGAAATCGAAGAGCTTGTCGTCTTTCTCCACTCCAGATCGCTCTCATCTGTTTCTGCGTGAGTGTGTCTGCCGTGGGTGTGTCCCTGTGTGTGTGTCTCTGTGTGTGTGTCTCTGTGTGCTTGTCTCTGTGTGCGTGTCTCTGTGTGCGTGTCCCTGTTTGCGTGTCTCTGTGTGCGTGTCCCTGTTTGCGTGTCTCTGTGTGCGTGTCTCTGTGTGCGTGTCTCTGTGTGTGTGTCTCTGTGTGCGCGTGTGCACGCCTATAGCACACGTCTAATCCAATCACCTCACACGCAGGTTCCTCAGGTGTATAACTGCATCTGCTATGTAATGCAGAGAAACAGAGATAAGCTCTATTGATCTGATGGCGCGATTGCGGCTCTTGCCCACCTTGGATGGGTAAGCTCATTTCACGTGGGTCAGGGGGAAGAAAGCGGACGGCCTCGCGCGTTTAGCCACGGCTAATCGCCAAATTGTTTTCATCGCGAGGGGACGCGGGCTGATAGCGTCAGATGTGAAATTGTGTCCCCTGGCCGTTACTGTGGCGACGGCGATGACGAAGATGCCAGGGAGAGACAATGGTATTTTCCCGAAAACAAAAAACAACTTTGGAACAGATCTAAACCTTCAGGCCAAGGAGAACATGGTGGAGGGACACAAAAACTCCATCGTAGTTTAATTTGTTTAGTTCCACAGTTTCTAAAGTGGACTTTTGAAAAACAAAAGTTCTGTTGAATGTGTGTGGTTGGCTGGCAGGTAGAGAGATGCAGGCAGGCAGACAGGCAGGACAGCAGATGGACGGACAGGAAGGAGTACAGACAGACAGGCAGCAAGACAGACAGACGGCGACGCACAGACAGACGGCGTCCAGAGAGACCGAGAGACGGCGGATGATGGATGCGGAGAACAAGGCGGAGGACTCGTTTTCATGAACCGCCACCACACATCACCTGGGATATCTCTGATACCGACCGACCGGCCTGTCTCCCACTCCCCCCTCCCTACCCCCTCCACCCCCCCCTCCCCCCCCCCCCCCCCCCCCCCCGCCCCCCCCCCCTTCTAATATAGCAGCCCGCTGATGAAAATGGTTTGCTTTTGTTTATTTGCCACCGATGTAATGCGCCGAGGCAGGATTAGTGAGTTCTCCATCTCCTGCCTGATAGCGCCGGGAAGAAAGGAGGGGATTTTTATGCAAAAAAGATCTCTCCCACCCTCGCTATGACAATTGCAATGCATCACTTCATAGACAGTTTTTAATCTGTTTCAAACCAACCACTCTTTGAACTGCTGGGAAGGCGAGATATACAACTGTTGGTACGTGAGGCAGTGTGTGGGGGTATGTGTGTGTGTGTGTGTGTGTTTGTTCCTGTTTAAAAGGCACTTAGTGTGTGTGCGTGTGCGTGCGCGCGTGTGTGTGTTTTCCTGTGATTAATCTTTGGAGTCGGTTTAAGCTCACTGCTGACACAGCACAGATCTCTCTTTCTCCTTCGCCCTCTTTCGCTCTCTTCCCATTCTCTCTCGCTCTTGCCTTCTCTCTCTTTCTCTCTCTCCTCTCTCTCTCTCTCTCTCCATCTCTCTCTCTCTCTCTCAGGCTAACTTTGCTTCCTGCTTTCAACGTCCTTGGATTTAGCTCTGAATAACTATCACTGTAGAGCATGACTTTACTTCAGGACTTGAAGACTTTTTGACTCCACAACTTTCCAACTGACTTCTCCCTGGACATATTTAACAATGCCTATGGTGATGATTGAAGAGAAAGCCTCCAGACATTTTACTTTGTTATAATTGTACATGTGCTGCATGCTATCACAGATTTGGACGTATACAGTTGAAAAGTTCTTATTTGCGTGCCTTTTCCAGGTCGCTCATTGAAATATCAGGTTATTTTACTTGGGCAGATCAGAGAGGGAAAGGTAAAATCTCCCGCTCCTTTCTTTAGCGCTGATAAAACATCTCATATTGCTTCACATGTCCTCGTGATTCGACGCGTTCTGAAAGCTGACAGAAGGATGAAACGTCGATCTATCGAGAAAGTCGCTTTTTAAAAGGACAACAAAAAAAGAACATGGAATCCATCGCCTCTGAACATGTTCTGCTCTTGTCACTCAGGCGACAGCGAAAAAACAACTCTGAGTTCCTGCTCTGGATTTCTGCCCGACGACGCGGTTATCAAACACTATGGGTGCGTGACTGCATATCAGAAGAGAGAGAGAGAGAAAGGGAGGAAAGAGAGGCAAATGGCGGCCTGTTTATCTTTCTCTCCGCTTTCGGCTTCCCGAGGAGAGAGTCTGGCTGGGAGCAGATACAGACCGGCCGACACAAAGAGGAGATAAAACGTTAAGACACTTTTACTCATCAAATTTAATAAGCCCATCTCAGACACACAGGTATTCGGCGCAGACGCTCGCAGGGGATAGGTAAACAGACAGCTTCTGTAAGCTTTCCAAAAGAAAAAAAATACCTCAACCTGTCGTCTGACACGCATTCCAAGCATGTCAGAGTGACAATAAGATACACCGCGAAGAATAGAACGAACAGATACATATTTCTCTCCCTCGTGTGCCGTTTCTCCTTTCCTCTATCCTCTTTCTCTCTCTCCCTTTCTCACTCTCAAGGTTGACACCTCTCACCACGCCGATAAACCTCCCCACCCCAACCCCCCGATCGTGGCGCTCTTTCTCATCCCGAGTCCCGCCCTCCCCTCTTCGTCTCCGTGGCTCAGAGGGGCTTACCTGTGGCCCTGCTCCTCTGACGCCCAGCATTCCCCACACCTCACCGTGGGGTCTAATCACACATCGTTACAGGACGTGGGAAGGAGCCCCGCAGCACAATCCAAACACAAAGACACTGTGAGGGGATCTTTGCGCTGTAAACTCGCCTGCTTTCCGAGGCCGTGTGACGGCTGACAGAAAGGGGGGGGGGGGGGGGGGGGGGGGGGGGAGTCTGAAACACTGATCCTCTGTTTCCTTGTAAAGACATCAGGGGTAATGCTGAGTTGTCGGCGTGGCGCGCAGAAATGCGCCTCTCAGCCCTGAATGTTGCACAACACCTGCGTGGCTGGGAGTGGGATTAGGGTGTCAACAACGCACAATACCTGAGGGAAGGCAGCCCGCTCTGACTCTCCTCATCCCGCCTGTCAAAACCACTCACGAGCCTTTGTCACATTTCTATTTGCGGATGCAGATGAGGGGGGGGGGGGACAGTTATTGAAAATTATGTATCTTTTTTTTTGGGGGGGGGGGGTGCATTTGGAAAAATAAACATTTTTCAGTTAAAGTTTGTTTCCTCCGCGGATTATCCAAAGGCAGCGGCGAGGACGTGATTCTCTGCTTCTCGGCTCCAGGTGAAGTCCTTCACCGGCTGGGATCCGAGATGGAGTGACACACTGTCATCGGAAGGGAGGTGCCCATGCCAATGTAACAGGTGCAGGAAGAGGAGGAGGAAGAAAGGAGGAACTGCAGCATGGCCAGACTTGGGAGAGACGAACCGTTGGCATGCTAGCAGAGAGTGTCAGAAGCTGGCAGCGCCACAGAGAGCTGCCCCGCACCATCCAGAAAGGCTCCCCAGCTCCCCGGGCCTCGGGCCCACCCGGGCTCAGTGTTCAGCGGGCTCTGAGATGACTGGCACCTGGGAGGAGACACCCAGGAACACACAGACACTGGAGGCTTGATGTTGACGATACCAGCAACCGACCGTCCCTGAACAGGGCGACCGCGCAAGTTCCTTTCTACATCCCTGATACAGCGGAGAGAAAAGACGTTCCGTTACTTAAATGCGTTCCAGTTCCACGCGTTTCCTTTTACATTGTACCATCTTTGTAAATGACACAAGGCCGAGCATAGTCAAAGAAGTCAGATGCCTCCGCGGGTTAAGGCGTTGGCCTCATAAGCAGAAGGTTGTGAGTTTGATTCCAGGCTGTTGCTATATGATAATGTGTCTTTGGGCAAGGCACTACATGCTGCTTGCCTCAGGGAGAATGACCCTGTACTTACTGTAAGTTGCCTTGGATGAAGGTTATAAAAAAATTTATTTTTATAATTAAGGTGGACCTAGCGATGTACAGGAAGGATGTCAGCAAGGTTCCTCATCCTAAACAGGCCTCTTGTCCCTCCACCAGACTTGCAACAGTGTAGAAACAGGCTGTAAGAGCAGAGCAGACCTCAGTGTTTGAGCGCTGCTGACGGTGATGGATGGACTTCAGAAACTCTCCTCCAGGCTGGCGGAGGCCGCCTGTCTGCTAACGTTAGGGAGGATATTCGAGAACGAAAGCAGGGAGAGGGGTGTGTGTCCGCGTGTGCGTGTGTGTGTGTTTCGGCCTGCATGTCTGCTGTCACGCGGGAATCTTGTCATTTAGTATTTAGTAGAGCGCCCTGCGTGTGTGTGTGTGTGTGCGCGTTCACGTGTGTTTGTGTGTCCTGCTTGAATGAACTTGGGAGAGTCGGAGGGCTCTTAGTATGGAATGTGAGGGCTGTTATATAAACACATTACCGACGGCACCCGAGCTTCAGCCACGCTCACGGCTGGCGCCAGACCGCGGTACATTAGCTGACGTTTTGTACCCCCCAAAAAACGGTGAGGGGGGGGGGAGGGGTTTGATGGCCCGCTGCTGCGCTCGGTGCTGCCACTCTGGAAGCTGTGTTTGGGTTTGCTTCCCTTCCCATGGTCCTTCACAGTTTCGGTCTCTTTTCCGACGATGACCCTCGTGACGCTCTCTCCAGACGCGCTACAGCGTAAAACGTTCGCGTGGACCTAGACGAACCTTTCCTGGCGAACACCACGCGCGCAAACACGACGCACGCGGCACTCGCACAGAACGCGCGCGCGCTTCGCAAACACACAAATACTTTGAAAAAGCAATTAATTCCAGATACCGTAAACATGAAAGGCAACGGGAAGCTCCGAACATTAAAGAGCGCAGGAGCCCCAGTCTTCTATCCCTCTTCCTCTTTAAAGCTCGCTCTAGTCCTGGCCCCTTCCAAACACCATTCAATAATATGCAGGTTTCTTGTATAATTTTTTTTTTACTTCAAAGATGTCCACCAAAAGGCTTAAGTCAAAGAGAGGGAGAGAGAGACAGACACGCAGACAACTCATTAAACGTTCGCGTTTCAAGCTATTATGCGTTTTTTCTTCTCTCAACTTTACTTTAGTCACAAAGGCCATTCCCTCCTGTTGACTGGTTTAACAATTAGCCTTGGCCTTCATTAGAAACGATTGTTGTGGCGAGAAGCAGCAGAACCGAATCATGGACATGCAAATGATGACGGCCGTGTCCACCAATACACACTCAAAGTTAACATTCTGGTAGTATAGATGTATCCAACATTATATAATCTGTTCAGTAAAGATCAAATTACCCTTACTAGAATGGGCTGGAATAATGGAGTGTTTAGAGTTATGATTTCGGACTTGTGTGTGTGTGTGTGTGTGTGTCCAGGCGCACATTTGTCTGAAAGGGAGTCCCTCTAAGTTCAAGTTACGCTGGACACAGAACCAAAACCTCCTCCAGATCCACAAGAGGCTCGATCCTGAGGAAAAAAGGCAGAGGGTTACCGGTGAAACGACAGCGAAGAAAGGAAGGAAGAGCCTGAGCGGTGGCACACCTACCCTTTCTGTTGGGTCTGGGTAAACACACCGCATCCCTCTCTTCCCCCGCTGTCTTCCCAAACCTTGGTCCCCCTCCACTCCACTCCACTCCCTCCCTCTCCTCCCTCCCTTCCTCCCTCCCTCTCCTCCCTCCCTTCCTCCTGCCTCGCCTCTCTCCGTTTGTTAACCCCCTCGTTCAGAGACAAATGTTTCTCTCACTAGGGGCAGAGCGTCCGGGGATGTTTAACCAGCAGAATGGAGTGTCTCCTCCTTCTCCACGGACGCCAGCCGGCCTGACTGGGACAGCAGCCAGGAGCCGAGGCAAGAAAGAGCGTCTGAATGTCAGCTGGCTGTGCTCAGACAGTCCGGCTTTACATACGCGCACATTCCCTCACACACGCAAACACACAAGGTTGCGTACGGTACACGAATGTGTAAGCACGTGAATACACGATGCGCTCTTACACATTTGCACAAAAGCTACACGTTCAAACACAGCGACGCGCACACGCGTAATGTGTACACACACACACACACACACAGGGGTGCTGGCAGCGTCCTGCTCTGCAGCACCGGCCTGTGATGCTGCGGCTGAAGGAATTTGTGCAGGATTACTTCTGGACTGAGACGGGCCGCCTTGGCAGGGAGAAGCTCGGCGACTTTGAGGATTTCAGCAACGGCCTCCTAAAGCCAGAAGCTGCCCAGACACTGGGGTCTGGCTAGGGGACAGGAAACAACACACACACACACAGGCACACACACACAGGCACACACACACACACAGGCACACACACACACAGGCACACACCGGAGGGCACTGACAGGCATTCTAGCTAACACACGTTAA
>CM059335.1:615817-635817 GCA_030340685.1 Protosalanx chinensis | reverse complement strand
GTGACTCTGTGTGGGAGTGCTCATAGTACATACTAAATGTAAACGTCCATAAATAAGACATGCGTTTGGAGAACGTGAACACCACGGGTGACCATTGGTGCATAAAAGGTTACCTTTTCTCCCGTGCAGCACGTAAGAGCTCCGAAGAACCCCAGGAGCTCATTTTCGATCTGAGCCTCGAACGTGATGTTGACTTTATACGTCCTGGTCGCCTTCAGTTCCCGGTGCAGCGCCACCACGTACAGCTGGTTGGCCGGGTAGGGGAAGTGGCGGTGAATCCTCATGGCGCCCGTTTTCTTATGATCCGAGTACACGGTCACGCGTTCGATCTCGAGCCTGTCCACGTGCAAGACGATGAACTTGGTGGAATTGACGCACTCGAACTCGATGTTGACCTCCCCGGAGAAGGTGAAGTTGTCCATGTACACGGACAGCTTCAGGTCGTAGTGGCGAGGGCGCGAGCGTGGGGATGCGTAAAAGTCTCCACGGTTGGGGATCCTCGTCCCTGGAGAGGGACTCCATCCCGGGACTGGTTCAGCTTGGCGTGGACCCGTTTCCCGCCCTGGAAGAGCTGCTGCTCTCCCCGTTGCACTCCTCGAGCGGACGCTCAGCAGAACCGCAATCGCAGTCACTGACGATCAGCGTGAGGATGGAGATGGCAAAGCCCAGCACCAGGCGCTTGTGCACGGTGATGTGCCTCTCGGTGGTCCGGGGCCGGACACTACGCTGTCGGCCCACTGGTCCGAGAGGCCCCCTCCCGTTCCGCATGCTGTTCTCCTCTATGCCCATGTGGGTATTCTCCAAAGACATCGGATGGATAGGGGGGTCTGGTTAGGGCGCAACAGGAGACGCAACGTCCGCAGTCTGACTTTCATCAGATCCGTATGTAGAAGCTGAAACAGTCCCTAAATATGCCCCCCGAACAGTCCCGGTAACGATCGCGTCACGAAATAACTGAAAGTGGCCCCGAATCAACTTTCTCAATGATCAGTGATATCAAAGACGTATCGTTAACGGATAATCTTCCTATCGAACGTGTGAGGTGCTCTCTTCATGGTTCTAATTCTTCAGGACCGAGCCATCACCCCCGGTGCTGCTGCGGATGCTGCCTCCCTCCCTCGGTCCTCCACTCTCGCTTCTGAAGAGACTGGGCTGCCGCGCAGCGCAGGATGAACGGGCTCTTTCAAACAGCGTCGTTAAGATCCCAGCCCCACACTGGAACAGATACTCTCCACTGATCTCAGCCGCAAAGAGATAAACAGAGACAGAGAGAGGAGAAAGAGAGGGGAGGGAGAGAGAGAAGACAGGGGGGGGAGAGAAAGAGAGAGAGAGAAAGAGAGGGGAGGGGAGAGAGAGAAGACAGGGGGGGGAGAGAAAGAGAGAGAGAGAGAAAGAGAGAGGAGGGGAGAGAGAGAAGACAGGGGGGGAGAAAGAGAGAGAGAGAAAGAGAGGGGGGAGAGAGAGAAGAGAGGGGGGGGAGGGGAGAGAGATAAAAATATGGAGAGAAAGAGAGGGGAGGGGAGGGGAAAGAGAGAAGAGAGAGGGGGGTAGAGAGAGAGGAGGGGGGAGATAAAGGGAGAGAGGAGAGTGGAGGGGAGAGAGAGAAACAGAGAGAGAGAGAGACAATTTGGATCATTCGAGACAGCGAGTCAATGAGTTTCTCAGCCCTGTCGCGCTGCTTCTGAATACATGGATGGAAATCGTTGGTGAGATGGGGGGGGGGGGGGTGTTCTTGTTCCATTTAGAACACAGGCACGCTGATGGGTCCTTCTCAGCGGTAAAGTGCTGTTTGCAGGGAAACGCAGCGGGAAGAGGAGGCTGTTGGACGCCAGCTTTGTAATAAGCATTTTCTGATGCTGTTGATGTGCACATTTCTGTCAGGCTGCCTCCAACCGATGATTTCACTAATAGGGCAAGACGCATCTCCACTCCCACACCCGACCTCCTTTCCACAGACTTCACTGAGCCCACCCTGCAGAACCTCATAAGCAGAGTCTATAAGGGGACTTTAAATCAGTAATGGATCCGCAAGACAGTCCTATATTATTTTGCTTTGTATTGCTTGGATTGATTTGATTGTTTCAGGCACTTGGAACGCACAAGGACTGTCGGGACAGTGTGTTGCAGTCGGTGCAAACGCATGCAGTCCATGAACAGCAATAAGCTTCTGATGCACAACAGTGCGCTTATACCTCCACAGTCGCTTCTCCACGCCACCTTGTGACAGTGGAGGAGGTTCCGCAGGCGTCACAGCTCTCATTGAGTCTGTGTTTTCAACCAACTAGGCAGAAAGACAGCATTGTACTACTACAGGCAGAGGAGTCCATCTGGAGTTAGGGTCTGCTAAGAAATGCATTGACAGCAGGCTGTTAAGTACAATCCGCAGGCTGCTCCAGCTGCAAACAAAACTGCAGAGTTTCAAGTTCGTTAAGCATTTGTACAAGTGCAGCTACACTGGGATGGTTTCGTCCCGATCCTCGATCCTCGATCTCTTCAGTTTTTGTCACTACAGTACAAATACATGATAAACCCTCATTCTGGTTGAAGCCTCTTGCTTTAGTATACTTTTATTACCATTCTGCTCTCTTTCAAAATAATCTTATCACGTCAAACGTTTGGCTGGAGTCCCGTGCGTGCAGCAGTCGTGTGGGAGGTGTGGGGCCAGGGCCTGCTCATGCGTTGGAGGATTGGCCAGACCAGACCGGAGGCGCGATGGCCAGGTAGCATATGCTAACACTGCTGGGGGAACGGTGATTAACACTGGGACTAATGACGGTTCACCGTGGAGAGCTCGCCTCAGGCGCCAACAGAGCAGAGCTAACACTAAGTTACCCTTCCACTTATCAGAGGCAGGGAGGAAGGAAGGAAGGAAGGAGAGAGAGAGGCGTGAATAGATAGAGTTGTAGCGAAGGAGATAATGCTAACAGGAGACAAAGGAAGAGAAAGAGAACCGAGGAGGATGGGGAGGATGGGGGGGGGGGGGAGGCAGGCAGAGAAAAAGTGAAAATGAGAAAGGATGTCTTGGAAGAGAGAACACCAAGTGTAATTAAGACGTTGAAAGAACTGTGGTTATCTGCTACCGATCCATACAACTGCTTAACAGAAGCACCCATGACTGTCTGTGGGTTCCTATGGGTTTTTGCGTTGGGAGTCTAAATCTGGGATGTAGCGCTGAGTTTGGTCCTGTGTGGGTAAAGATCAGACACATTTTGGTTTTATATTCTGCGTGAAATTATACCATTTTCTTCTTTATTTTTAACCGTCTCATCCAAAGAGCATCAGAAGGTCCTGAATTGTGTGTATGTGTGTGGGTGTGTATGTGTGTGTGCGTGTGTGTGTGTCACTTAAAGAGTTCTTCTTGGTTCTGTTGTGTTGACTGTTTCTGCATATTTGCATGTTGATCTTTGAACGTGCACGTCACACACCGTACTATCCCAAAAGGTAGTGTGCACGTCGGTCGTTCAAGAATGAATGATGGATGCTACTGTAAGTACATTGCTTTCAAGGAATATGAAATATTAATATCAGAGTTGTGTGTGTTTGGCGATAGTGTGTGAAAGAGAGAGATGGGGACTGGGAGATTCTAGAAGTAGCTTTCAGAATGACCTCGTTTTTTTTCCCTGAGTGGACATTCTACCGACCTCTTTCTATTTCAATACACAGGGACGTAAACAGGTTGCCTACGCTCCTTCGAGTGTGTGTGTGTTTGTGTTCTGAAACAAATTATGAAATCAGCGTATTTACCTCCGCTACTCTATGTGAGCAATATTCAGAACCACTTGTGTCGTCTTTAATTACTGTAGCGACAGCATGTGCGTTCGTGTGTTTGTACGCCGCAATCCTTTCGCAATCAGCGCTCCAGACGTCGTGGCAGAAGTTCTTCCACTTTCCCTCCCTGGCTGAGAAGCTCTCTCTTTCCTCCCCTTCCCTTTACACCTCATCCCCCTCTCTTCTCTACCACCACCCCTTCATTTCCATTTCGGCCGCAGTCGGCCGGCCTGGAATCTAATTGCCCATGCAGTGTCAGATTGGCAGGGTCTGGTAAAAAAAAAAAATAATGTGTGTAAATGTGTCAGTGTGTTAAAACTTGCAGAGCTTACTATTGGCCAGTGAAACAAAATGCAGTGTGCAGGTGTGAGATGTGTAGACAGATTGTGCCTGTTGAAACACAGACATCATACAAAAACACACACACACACTGTGGTGGTATTCCACCTTTAGCTACATCGCTCGGGAAAAGTACCCTTACCAGTTCAAACCTACACTGTCTCATGTAAGCCTCAGAATAACCATTACAGTAGAAAACACTCTCTGGGGTATAAACAGGGGCGTCAGGTGGCTCAACAGTTAAGCGTTGAGGTCTTGTGATCGGAGGTTGCGAGTTTGATTCCCGGCTGTGGCTACATGACGTGTGTCCTAAGGCGAGGCACTTCACCCTACTTGTCTCAGGGGGAATGTCCTTCACTTGCTGTAAGTCACTCTAAGAGCATCTGCTAAATGACTACATGTAAATGTAAGCATTTCCTCACCCTTTTACTTACGTACGTGCTGGATCCCGTCCTCTGGGATCAGCAGGCTGCTTGTGGGGCTCTCCCACCCCAGAGAAGAGCTTCCAGGGCAGGGGTAAACGACCACAGATTCACCCCATGGCCTACACCACCACCACCGCCAATTCCTATCCAGGCACAAAGAGCAGGGAGAGTAGATCTAGGTTGGTTAATGACACGTTGACCTGTCTGTCTGAAAGCTGAGGTCATTAGTATGTTCCTGTGACCGTCTGTCAGACTAGAAACCCCATTCAGCTGCTGACATGTCTGACGTGTCGATTAGACCTTGTGACACAGCCACACCGCAAACCCTCACACACACACACGCACACACACACACACACACACACACAGTCCCCATACAGTATATAAAATGGTTTAGGCATTTCAACCCTTTCTTCGAGCTTAGAAATAATAATCAACTAAAAACCAAGTATGTAGACACATATGACATGTGTCTTTCTCTGTGTTCTCTGTGTTGGTCCGCTCTGTTCCACCTGACCCTGTGCCCCTCCTTCGGGGTGCAAGCTAATGACGGAGAGATGAGAAAATGAGTCCGAGCAGAACATTGCTGTGGAGTCTCCTTCCTCAGGCTCTGAAGGACATACCTCCTTCGTCCTGCCACCATCCTGACCCCCTGTAGATGAACCAATAGCTCCCTGGTAGAGCAGCCCAAGGGGATGGTGTGTGTGTGTGTGTGTGTGTGAGTGTGTGTGAGTGTGTGTTTGTGAACAGAATCCCCCTCCTTCCCCCCACCTAGTGATGGATTTGAGTTCGGACAGCAGACATCAATGTGTGCTGTGGGCCAGTGTGTGTGTGGTGTGTGTGTGTGTGTGTGTGCATGCGTGGGTGAAAGTGTGAGAAAGTTTCTGGGAATGAGCCTGTGTCAACGACCCACCTTCGTCTAATAGCAATAACATTCTGATGAGGGAACAGCAGCAGCTGTGGACCACCAGATGAAAGTATGGTTCTGGGTCGTCTTGTTGCCAAGACACACTCCCTCCTGGTCTCCTGTGTGTGTGGTGTGTGTGTGTGTATGTGTTTGTCCTTACTCTGAAAAACAATTTAATCAGATAGGACTTCATAGCAAATCTTTGATATGATTGTGTGTGTGTTACATGTGCAGTATGTGTGTGTGTGTGTGTGTGTGTGTGTGGGCCCAGATGAATTGAAGACAGCAGTCACTTGGACCAACAACAGACGGTTGCTACAGACCATTGGCTTTGCCCCACCTAGAGGTGCAGCCTAGCCAGCTGTGAGTGTGTGTGTGTTTGGGTGTGTGTGTGTTTGTAAAGAGGATGACATCTCGGTCATTACAAAGAGATATGGTTCTTCCCCTGCCAAGACTATTATGTCCTCTAGCCTAACTCCCCTCTCTCTCTCTCTTTCTCCTCTAGCACCTCATGAAGACCTGATGATGCGGGTCATTGTTCTGATCCTGCGCTGCTGATCCAGGACAGACCCTCTGAGACGCAGGACAGACGGTCAGCCTGGCTCCACACTCGGTCAGGGGTCTGAGATCAGTGGCCCCTCTCTCCAGACCCTCCCCTCTCTCCAGACCTTCCCTCTCTCCAGACCTTCCCCTCTCTCCAGACCCTCCCCTCTCTCCATACCCTCCCCTCTCTCCAGACCCGCCCCTCTCTCCAGACCCTCCCCTCTCTCCAGCACCCAGAGCAGCCACAGACCAAGACCCAGACCCAGGCCTATGTTCCTCCGCTGGCTCTCCTACCACCCAGCTAGCCCATGTGCCCCACAGCTCCGAGGTATTTTATGCTGCTCAAGTTCATTATGATGACTTACAGGACTTGCATTATTACGTGGGGGTAATTACACACAGATGGGGGAAGTATTTAACCAGCGCACCATAAAAATGGGCTGCGTGACAAATATGTCCTGTCTACCCGAATCACCTGGCTAACATACGCTGTGTCCAACTGTTTAGAGCCATTATGCTAATGAGGCTAGCCTCGAGATGCTAATGAGGATGTGACCTCGCGTTGCCCTTGACTCTGCTTCTCGTGAAGCTGGTCTATATCGTTATTGTTATTGTTGCTTGTGTTGCTGTTATAACTCCCCCCCCCCTTCCCCCCCCCCCCCCCCCCCCCCCCCCCCCCCCCCCCCCCTCGGGACTGGTCCAATCAGAGAGCTTTCACATCTTATCAGCATCAGCGAGACTTGCAGGTTAGTTGCATTAGCATGTGAATGCCAAGGAGGATATGAGCTCCCTCAAACAGGATGTGACACGGGGGGAAACTACTTCAGGTTTGATTTGGAGTGCCTACCTTGACGAGGGGCCCTGTTTGGCCGTGGACCGTTCATATCACGCTGATATTGATGAATGAGAGGGAAATGCTGTAGACAAACAACACACCGAGGACTGGAGGCAAGACGGAAGAGAAGGAATGATTGGGTGTGGGGGAGACGGAGAACAAGACGAAAGAAGATGGAAGGGGAGAGCTAGAGAGAGACAAAGAAAGAGAGAGAGAGAGAGAGAGAAAGAAAAAGAGAAAGAAAAAGAGAGAGAAAAAGAGAGAGAGAATGAAAGACAGTGAAAGAGAAAAGAGAGAGAAATGGAGAGAGAAAGAGAGGAAGTCAGAGGGGGAAGCGACGTGCAGCGAAGGTAGAAACCAAATAGATGGGAAATAGAGAGAGAAAAGGTGAACTCATTTAGGCTTCATTTCTTTTGATGTGGTTACATTGATCCATTTTTGCCAGTGACATTCAATCTTGACTGTGGAACGAAGCCCTTTCTGACGGGGTTTCACACTCACAAACTGCTCTGACATCTCTGGAGGACACACTCAAGTTGTGATTGTATCCTTCACACACACAACACACACACACACAGAGCAATACCATTCCATCATACCGGAGACCATAACTATCTATGTCTCTCTAAACATTATCGGGCGGAACGGTAGACAATAAATCCACACCTGCTTTGGCCAGACTTCAAAACAACACCCACGTACACACACAGACATGCATAAAATACATACATACACACATGCATACACAAAATGTCTCACCCACACTAAGGCACACAGCTTGCCATTCAAAATATATTATGAGTGTGTTTATATTTGAATAATGAAACCCCCTCATGTCTTATTCAGAGTAACTGTGGGGTTCCCTCTGATGTCTTATTGGAAGAAAGGGCAAGGGAGGGGGGTAAACAAAGATGGAGGGAGAAGAGGGGGGCAGTAACAGGGCAGAGTGGTGGTAGAAAACTAGGATGACACATCAAGGGATCGTCAGGTTCTCCTGGAGCAGGTGCCAAGAGCAGCAGCTCCATCACAACCAGAGAGAGAGAGCGAGTGAAAGAAAGAGAAACAGAGTGAAAAGAGAGGGAGGGGAGAGAGGGGGAGGGGTAGGGGAGAGAGAAGAAGACAGGGAGAGCGAGAGAAAGACAGAGAGAGAGAGAGAAAGACAGAGAGATAGAGAGAGATACAGAGGGAGACGAAGGCCAGGGTAGGAAGAAAGCGATCTAAACACGGCCATCATATATCAGAGATGAGAGCTGGTACAAGACAACCAGAAGCAGTTCAGGAAGTCTATAAATAAACGTATCAGCGGGGGTGGAGGGGACACACTTTGAGGTCCTGGTTCAGTTTCTCCGCTTTGAAAGACCTCTCAAGCTTCGGTCGAGAGAAAGAGAGCGAGAAAGAGAGAGAGAGAAAGAGAGAGCGAGCATGTGAGAGTGAGAGAGTGTCAGAGACACAGAGGGATGGAGGGGGGTAGAAGAACTGACGAACTCTCTAAAAGCAGTGGCCTTCATCAAGCTTCTCCTACCTTTTGCGTTACTGTTCTGTGTCTCGGCCACCATGAGAACCTTCCGGCTCGTCTTACTTCTCCGTGTATCCTGTCTGTGATAGCAGGAGAGAGAGGAGGATGTGGAGCACTTCTCAGAGAGTGCGTGCCTCAAGCTTGTGTGTGTGTGTGTGTGTGCAGGAGAGACATGCAACCATAAAGTGTCTCCCTGGATGGTGCGGGAGCATCGTAACTGACACACACTGTTAAACATGCTGTTTGTTAAGTTCACTCAGCCATTCTAATGGGAGCTGGCCTATCAGCGCTGCTCATAGTGTGTGTGTCTGTGTGTGTGTGTGTGTGCGTCTGAGTGTCAAACAGAGGAGAAATGATGATCTGTGTCAGAAGCGCCACAGTGAGAAGTTGACTGCCTCTCTCTGGGTTTGAGGATATCAACATTCACGCCACCTTGACCAGCTGATTGGTTGTCAGCCCCACCCATTAGGACTGAGTACGAGAGCTAGTTATGTGGATTTGTTGCGGAGCGACTAAGGACGTGTGTCTGAGAAGAAACACAAGACAAGCACGAAATTGAAAAACGCCACCTCAAACCTTTTTCAACCAACATAGAGCAAGTTATGTTGTGTCTGCACACCTCATTTTAAAATAATTGTCGCATTTTGACCCCAAAAAATGGGTCCAGAACCTGAAAAATTGGCGTGTCATCGACAGGGTGGAGAGAAAGGATGGAGAAGGTTACAATGGAGTAAAGTGAGAAATAATCAGAAAACACTGGGTAAAACTGTCTGAGATTCAGTCAGGATGAACCAGTGTGAGATTCAGTCAGGATGAACACTGTGAGATTCAGTCAGGATGAACCAGTGTGAGATTCAGTCAGGATGAACCACTGTGAGATTTAGTCAGGATGAACCAGTGTGAGATTCAGACAGGATGAACCACTGTGAGATTTAGTCAGGATGAACCAGTGTGAGATTCAGACAGGATGAACCAGTGTGAGATTCAGTCAGGATGAACAGTGTGAGATTCAGTCAGGATGAACCACTGTGAGATTTAGTCAGGATGAACCAGTGTGAGATTCAGACAGGATGAACCAGTGTGAGATTAGTCAGGATGAACCAGTGTGAGATTCAGTCAGGATGAACCAGTGTGAGATTCAGTCAGGATGAACCAGTGTGAGATTCAGTCAGGATGAACCAGTGTGAGATTCAGTCAGGATGAACCAGTGTGAGATTCAGTCAGGATGAACCACTGTGAGATTTAGTCAGGATGAACCAGTGTGAGATTCAGGCAGGATGAACCACTGTGAGATTCAGACAGGATGAACCAGTGTGAGATTCAGACAGGATGAACCACTGTGAGATTCAGACAGGATGAACCACTGTGAGATTCAGACAGGATGAACCAGTGTGAGATTTCAGACAGGATGAACCAGTGTGAGATTCAGACAGGATGAACCACTGTGAGATTCAGACAGGATGAACCACTGTGAGATTCAGACAGGATGAACCAGTGTGAGATTCAGACAGGATGAACCACTGTGAGATTCAGACAGATGAACCAGTGTGAGATTCAGACAGGATGAACCACTGTGAGATTCAGACAGGATGAACCACTGTGAGATTTAGTCAGATGAACCAGTGTGAGATTCAGACAGGATGAACCAGTGTGAGATTCAGTCAGGATGAACCAGTGTGAGATTCAGTCAGGATGAACCAGTGTGAGATTCAGTCAGGATGAACCAGTGTGAGATTCAGTCAGGATGAACCAGTGTGAGATTCAGTCAGGATGAACCAGTGTGAGATTCAGTCAGGATGAACCACTGTGAGATTTAGTCAGGATGAACCAGTGTGAGATTCAGGCAGGATGAACCACTGTGAGATTCAGTCAGGATGAACCAGTGTGAGATTCAGACAGGATGAACCACTGTGAGATTCAGACAGGATGAACCACTGTGAGATTCAGACAGGATGAACCAGTGTGAGATTCAGACAGGATGAACCACTGTGAGATTTAGTCAGGATGAACCAGTGTGAGATTCAGACAGGATGAACCAGTGTGAGATTCAGTCAGGATGAACCAGTGTGAGATTCAGTCAGGATGACCAGTGTGAGATTCAGTCAGGATGAACCAGTGTGAGATTCAGTCAGGATGAACCAGTGTGAGATTCAGTCAGGATGAACCAGTGTGAGATTCAGTCAGGATGAACCACTGTGAGATTTAGTCAGGATGAACCAGTGTGAGATTCAGGCAGGATGAACCACTGTGAGATTCAGTCAGAATGAACCAGTGTGAGATTCAGGCAGGATGAACCACTGTCTGATTCAGACAGGATGAACCACTGTGAGATTCAGACAGGATGAACCAACTGTGAGATTCAGACAGGATGAACCACTGTGAGATTCAGACAGGATGAACCACTGTGAGATTCAGGCAGCTGTCAGAGGTTGTGACCCTAAAACCCAGTGGGGGGGGGGAACCCTGTTGTGTGGCACTGCTGTGAGCACGTCTAAACACAGCCTGTAGACACACTCACAACAGCAGGGCCTGTTGAAAATGATGAATTATACAGGCTTGTGTTACAGACTATCTAGTCACATTACACACACACACACATGATATGCACAAATCAACCACCAGGCTAAACAACTATTGAAAAAGATGCAGCTTTCGAAATGTTTATACCCACAAAAGTGGCCATTACATGCGCAATATACACTCACATACATTAAATTCACTCATACTCACACACACACACACTCCCAGTTAAGATCTGACAGGTAGCCAGGTGTGAAGGTGCCCTGGTCCTCGCTGAGGCAGGCTGGGGCTCAGTGCCTCAGAGCAGGGCCTCCTGCAGGTCATCTCCTCCTGGCTGGAGAGCAAGACAGCAGGCCTACTTAACCACAAATGATGGATGACAGACCTTCTCCCATTCCCTCCTTCCCTTTGACCAGGGGTGGGGAAACTTTTGGACTAGTGGGCCGAACGTTCTAAATGTATTTTATTTAAGCAATGTCACAAAGGGCTTCACATATGCCCATTTCCATTTAGTAGACCCGCTTATCCAGAGCGACTTACAACAAGCACAGGGGAATTCCCCCGAGGCAAGTGAGGTGAAGTGCCTAGCCCAAGGACACAACATCTTCATTTGCACGGCCGGAAGTCAAACCCGGGAACCTTTTGATTACCAGCCCGTCTCCCTTACCGTTCAGGCACCTGACTCCCTGATTAATTCATCCATCTTTTTCCATCGGTTCATTATCGCATTACCCTATTCATTCTCTCTGCTTCTCCAGATCCGCGCTCTCGGCCCTGAGGCCTGAGGGTTCCGTGGGATGCTGGATCGTGTCTGCTGCCCCCAGTGGTGTTCTAGAGGCAGAGGAGCTGGAGATACATACAGGGTATTGATTATCCAGAATGAGATTTGCAGAGTCAAGACTGAGGAAAAATTTGAAAATGAAAAGTGAGGAGATGAGGAGAGAGGTGAGGCCAGGGAAGACAGAGGAGCCAGGTGTTTAAGGCAGTATTGGATTTCTCCAAATCTTTCTATTCAGCTGGGATCACTCCTGTAAACAGCCAGACCATAATGAAAAAGCCAGCACACTGCAGCTGTGCAGACGCGGCCCCAGACCTGGTTTCTAGGCACCCTGATACAGGTATTAGGACGTATTGGCTTCTCTCGGCTATTTCTCATTTCAGTTGATCTCTCATCCATTTTATGGAGGGAGTGGACGGCGGGAGAAGTGATTGGTTGATGCAGAATGAAATTGTCTTGATAACTGAGAGCGGCTGGTTCGGAGGTAACGTCGTTAAGCATGGCACTGTGCTTCACGGTTAGTTCAGCCACTTTGAAGATCGGTTGAGTACGGGGTGAGAGAGAGACAAAAGTCAAAAAGCAGATACTGATAAATGAAAGATTAGATCTTGATGTACGACTCAATGTCTCATTAATACTAATGCAGACAACCTGCCTATTTAACATTATAGATGTAGACAGTTTCAGTCAAGACTAGGTATTACATTTTGACCATTTGTTGATAACCATAGACAAGGAAATAGGTTTTGACTTAGACAGAGTGGATGATCTAAGCGAAGAGCTCCCTGTGCCAATGCAGCACATAACCTGCAGGAAATGAGGCAGGGAGGTAATAGTGTAGCGGGGGAAGCTAGCGGTTAAGCTAACTGGTAGAAAAGGGTACTGCATATGGAATTAATCTATTAATTTATTAATCTCATATCTGGGAAGTCTCGAATAAACGGGGCACCACCTCAATATTTGTAAAGGGATTGAGGAAACCTTATTGATTAATGAACAAATAATAGCCTTTTGATCAGTCTCTTTAACTTGAAGTCATGAAAGTTCCTTAGAATTAGTGCATATCCGATGACGAGAATTGTATATAAAAAGGGTTTATTTAAGCAAATGGAAACAGACAAGGGGAGACAAAGGAAAAGGGGGGGGGGGGGTGTTATTGGCTTAAGGAGACAAAGAAAGTTATGCTAAGATAGGAAGACTACTTAAATCAGTTACAGTTCACCACACTTATGCCAAGGCCTACGCGTAAGAAATTAGCTTAATAGCAGTTTACTGTCTTTGAAGAAAGGTAGAGTTGATCTTCCGTGTGGTGTCCAAGAAAAAGGAAGTGTTCCTTAACTTCCGTTATGGTCCTTGGTTCCTTTGAATGGTAGTCGCTCAATATTCCAGATAAATCCAGAGGGGTTCCTCAGAATAATCCAGATGAAAGGGATTTGTTCGCTCAATATGACAGATCATCCAAGGTAGCTATTCTCAGGATGACTGCAGACGAAAGAGGGAGAAGGTTTCTCCGTTTGGGGCTTTTATACCAGCAAAGATAAAAGGGGGGTTGGTGCTCTTATCTGAAGATGGTCTCATGCTGTGATTTGCATGTTGTTGTGAAAGTCTCTGGAGTGGGTATCTTTCAATGTCAGTGGGAGTGCTTAACTTCCATAACTAACAATTGTAACATTCAGAAATGTCATTGTTAGTTTTGTCCGATCATCTAGATACCAAGAATGAGTTATTTGTAACAAAGGAGAAGGGAGTTACATTAAACATCACATTACATCAAACACAGCATTTAAAGATAAAGTCACAAGGTTCCAATCATTTCAGTGTCCAATAAGCAGTATTGTCTTTGTGAGATGTTTGTAATCCATTAAATGTCTGTTTTGGGATAAATCCTCTGTTCAGACTTGTGAACCAGCTATTCCAAGGCCTTCCTGACCTTTCAGCACTGGTTTGGAAATCCATAACCCTGGTTTCGTCAGTGTGTCTCACTGACGAGGGAATGGTTGTGGAGACTCTGCTACAATAGATACGATCCCCCTGATGGACACAACATACAGACAGCAGGGGTAGAAGAGGAGGCGAGCAGCAGCACAGATCACAGAGTAATCGGTGGTGAGCCTGTGCGTATCTGCGCTGCCTCTAAATGCCGCCTTATCGGCCGTGTTCCAATGGGATTGCACTCGCTAACGCAGGTGTGGTTAATGAGCGGATAACGCGAGCTGCCCGAGGGCCAAACCTGAGCCAGGCTGTCTCATACGTGTTCCGAAAACTTTACGCTAGTGCACAGAACCCATCATCATCAACTCTTCTCGGTGGAGATGGAGAACCTTGTACCAAACAGTCCCTAGTTCCTGCTTGGTATTCATCTCTGGCTTCTCTCCCTCAGCTCAAACATCATCATACTGTTGGGGCTTCTGACATGCAGATTGGGTGTCAGGGCAGATTACCCGCAGTCACAAACCACAAACCTGCTGGTCTGATATATATAATGGAACAGTCCCCGTGCCTGCGCCCGTAGGGTCGACCAGGAGTGGCTGTGTGCCTGCCGGGGGTGGGGGGGGGGTGGGGGGGGGGGGGGTTTGCTTTATGCTAATTAGCCTCTCCTTCCAAGTCTCAGCTCAGCAAACTGACAGTGGAATGATGAATGGCCTCACGCAGCGGAAAACTAACTGGGAAATCTCCCAAAGTCAAAGCATTAGCATCAGAGACCCCTCCTGAGAGACAAGCAGAGGGAGAGCTGGAGAGGAGGGGGGGGGGGGAGGCGGGGAGAGGGAGGGGAGAGATGCAGAGATGGAAGAAGACGGATGAAGGAGAGAGGCGGGGAACGAGGAGAGATAGCGGGCAATAGGGAGCTAATCCTCATTTTATTTGTTTAATTCCTGACGTCTACAAATGTGTCTGTGGTAAAAAAAAAAACACAGAATGATATCTTTGCCACGTGAATCAACTATCCAAAATGGAGAATGACTCAGGAGTTGCGTTAGAGAGCGAGTGTGACTCAGGTGTGTAGCGGTGCCAAGACTGTGTGTTCGTCTGCGTGTGTTTGTGTGCCTTGCGTGCATGTGCAACCATTGATCAAGCGGCGACAGAGACTTATTACCCAGTGTGTGACGGTGACCTTTCCTGACCCCCCCTGCGATCCAACGGCGACGCCTGGACGTTAATGACTTGCCACTCGGCCAGCGATGCCAATTTGACATTTCCAGCACGGTGGTCGCATTTCTGCTCGGCGACACAAAGTGGAGACTTCACACTGTGAGGAACAGCCAAGTCTGGAAAAACCAGCTCTAATGACCTGAGGTCCAGAGAGGTCTGTTACAATGCCTGCGCTCGGCAGGAAATTTATGGTTTGGTGAGAGTTAGTCTACAATACTACGGTGACTTGTGCGTTATCGAAGACTTGTCGCGATCGTTCGGCGTTGGAGGGATTTGAGTTGAATGCAAGGCTAACTATATTAGGCAACCATTGCATGGATGCTGTAATATCTTATCAGCACTGTTACTCGGAGCAGCAGACAAGACTGGAAACAACACACTGGGACAAGACTGGAAATCGTCTAGAAGCATCATAACATATTTATTCAATTAAACTCCAAGAAATCTCCTCCTGTGAGTGTTCAACCAGTAATTACAAGCCCAGATCCAGTGGTCCTCTCTCGGCCCCTTTACACTGAAGGTCCTAAGGAATCAATTATAGATCACAAAGGGGTCTCTGTGATCTCCTGGTTCCCTTCATCAGATACCAGCCAGGCTAGCTGATCTCACAGACCTCATATATAGCAGCAGCCTTTTTCATGATGGTGGAGTGAATACACACACACGCACACACACACACACACACACACATATCAAGCAGATTATAGATTGAATAATTGCACAGGCTCTCCACAGAAGATATCCATTTGGATAGCTTAGCACTGTAATGTTAGAAATGTCAACGCAAGTTCCACATCTCTGTTAGAAAGGTGATGGTTCTGTGGTTGTCTACCAAGGTTAAATGCATGTTCTGTTTAAAAAATTGGGTTTGAGGTTATGAAACCTGGTTTGGTCTTGTCCCTTACAGCAGTGGTCTCCAGCCCTGGTCCTCAGGGCCCACAGTCCTGCATGTTTTAGATGTTTCCCTCCTTCCAACACAACTGATTCTAATGCATGTTCTTTACCAGGATTCTTCAGAGCTAAAGACTCATTCATTTGAATCAGGTGTGTTGGAGCAGGGAAACATCTAAAACATGCAGGACAGTGGGCCCTGAGGACCAGGGTTGAGGACCACTGCCCTAGAGTACATACACACTGTAGGAGAGTGAGAAATTAGAATGTCCTGTTCTGAAATGCAGCAGGACACTTGGAAAGTAACGTGCCTTAAAGACGCTTGGAAAAAGTGACATCTTTTGAGAAAGCTTTGTGATGCGTCCCAGTGATCCAGGATAATATGCTTCAGATATTCTGTATTCTGATTCAGATATCCCAAGTGTGGATCTACCAGGAGCATGTATAGCCTTGAGAAGTGCCAATTAGCGGACAAACACAGACACTTCCCAGACTTACACAAGCTCTCTCTTGTAAGTAGCTCTCTCTTGTAAATCGCTTTGGATAAAAGCGTCTGCTAAATGAATAAATTTAAATGTACACAGGTAGTTTGGTGAACAAGGAGAGAAGCCAAGGGTGTGTGTGTGTGTTGCATGTGTGTGTGTGTGTGTGTGAGAGGGGGACTATGAAAGACCCTTCTATGGGGATATCAAAAACAGTGACTAGCGGGCGCTACAGCACACTGGTCTTTTCAACAGCAGGGATAAATACCACTGTCGTTCCCTCTCATTGGGTAGTCATTGCCATCCTTTATTTCTCTCTTGGTCTCACGCACAATCACTTGCTCAAGCACACACGCAGACACACACACACACACACACACACACACAGACACACACACTGTTTATACACATGGACAGCTTCTCAGACTAGGAGAAGGCTCATCAGAGATGATATGTTCCGTGAAAATGTCCACACTTCTGTTCTAACTGGTCTTCATCCATCCATCACTACCTCCTCCCTCAACCCCTCCATTTCTATCTCTCCCTCTTCTTTGTCTTCATCCCTCCTTCACTAATTAATATCGGTAGTTAGTTAGTCAGGTGGCTGAGTGGTTAGGGCGCCGGGCTAGGGATCAGCAGGTCGTTAGTTTGATTACCGGCTGTGCCAACATGACGTTGTGTCCTTTGGACAGGCACTTCACCCTACTTGCCCCAGGGGGGAATTTCCCTTGCTTTAAGTCACTCTGGATAAGAGCGTCTACTAAATGACTAAATGTAAATGTAATGGTTAAACTCTCCAAAAGAAACCCATCTAATTGTGCAGTGGTGGTTAAGACTGGCGTCTGTCCTAACTAGATCATACTAATAAGTCTCTTCAATATGTCTGTTCCAAGCAGACAGTCCTTATGAGTCAATCCTAATCAGATTTTCCTAATCATTATCCTAACAAGTCAATGCTAGCGAGTGTGTTCTAATGATGCTGTTCTAGCGATCCCACCGAACGAGTCCCTCCTAACGAGACTGTTCTAACACATCTGTTCTAGTGAGAGTTTTAATGAGACTGTTCAGGTCTCTGTTCAAGAAAGAAAAAGTTTCGTTGGAAAATGGATTGCTTGTAAACTGTTTCTTCTAGTCAACATGATCAACGGTTCCAACGCAGTCAAGACTGCACAAACGTTAACTGAACATCCTCGCATTAGACAAGACAAAAACACGCTGAGTACAACCTCCATACGATGTTTTGTCTTTACCATATCAATTGTATAAATGTAAAATATGTCATACATATTCCACCATTACAAAATGAACACCTTTGACCATGTTCCTCCCAAAGGGTCTGATATAAAGTCCAGATTAGGATGGATTCTCACTCCTCACACCCATCAAATCTCCATTCATTAGGCAGGAGCCGAACAGGGAACGTCCTGTGTGTATATGAGTGAATAGATTGCTATTCTCGTTCCTGTTCCTTCTACTCTGTACGATGAATCATTAATGTCTCATGCCTCTCTCCTGAAAACCACAGGACTAAGGGTCAATCGATCCCCTGTTGCCTTTTGTACACGGAGGGTGTGCGTGTGTGCGTGCGTGTGCCTGGAATGCACCTGGGTCTGGGTGAGGATTTCTATAGGGTTAACATCGTTTTAATCAGTTTCATTCAAGCCTGAATGTTGGAGAGAGCGACTCAGAACATTAGTCATTCAGCTGCATTCGCAGTTCAGTGACAGGCTCTTGGCCACTAACAGTGGCCCTGGACGGTCGTGAAGGGGCCCCCCCTGGCCCTGGGCGATGGAGCTGATTGGCTCAGGTCTGTTAAAGACTTCACCGCTACTACCATGAGAAAATTGCCGACAGAGAGAGAAAGAAGAGAGAGAATATAGAAGAGTGATGCATGACACACGGATTGAGGAGCGATGGAGAGACCTGAAGAGAGGGATGGAGAGAGCTTGAGAGCGATGGAGAGAGCTGGAGAGAGCTGGCGAGAGTGATGGAGAGAGAGATGGAGAGAGAGATGGAGAGAGAGATGGAGAAAGAGTAAGAGTACAGAGAGGACCATAGGGACAGTGAGTCAAGTTACAGAAGAGAGTGAGGGACAGAGTAATCTCAGAGCAGATAGTGAGGAGAGAGTGGCAGAGAGAGCTGGAAAGAGAGATGGAGAGAGTGATGGAGAGAGAGATGGAGAGAGTGATGGAGAGAGAGATGGAGAGAGTGATGGAGAGAGATGGAGAGAGAGATGGAGAGAGAGATGGAGAGAGATGGAGAGAGTGATGGAGAGAGAGATGGAGAGAGAGATGGAGAGAGAGATGGAGAGAGCTGGAGAGAGAGATGGAGAGAGAGATGGAGAGAGTGATGGAGAGTGAGATGGAGAGAGAGAGCCGGAGAGAGAGAGAGAGCTGGAGAGAGAGAGAGAGAGCTGGAGAGAGAGAGAGCTGGAAAGAGTGATGGAGAGAGAGCTGGAGAGCTCGGGCAAAGAGAGGACCAGAGGGAACGGTGAGTCAGGTTAGAGCAGAGGAGCGGACACACCTCCACCTGAGTCTCCATACACACCTGAGCCTTGCTCCCCAGGCCACACAACACACACACACACACACACACACACACACAAACTACGTGGCTGATTAT
This sequence comes from Protosalanx chinensis, assembly GCA_030340685.1. Lineage (NCBI taxonomy): Eukaryota > Metazoa > Chordata > Actinopteri > Osmeriformes > Salangidae > Protosalanx > Protosalanx chinensis. The sequence goes on along the minus strand of CM059335.1, from coordinate 617,041 downwards.
TAAGGCATGACCCTGAGCGCCATGAAAGCAGCCGTGTGTGTTAGTATTCTGCCTCGGTCCTGTTGAAATACCGGCTCTTCTATGCCAGCATTTTGAAGCTGACAAATCTCCAACGTATGATGCTATTCATTATAGGATGTTCCAGAGAAAATGTATGTAGGCCATGCATGAGTGCAGAGAGGTTGCATTCCCATGCCATTATGCTGAACCAATAGCCCCCAGTCCTGGCCTAATATGTGGAGTCTGCAATCTATGCTACACACACACACACACACACACACACACACACACATGCTCTCACGCACAGCACAAATTGTTTTTAAAACCTCCTGATAAATGACTCTGATCAAACATGAAGTATTTCACATCCCTAAATTCAATAGTGTTTATTTTCTCTTCTCTCTGTGAGACAAAATGGATTACAGTTTTACTCAACGAAGCCTATCTAATCAGTCATTCGTTATAGAAAATGATAAAATATAACTTTCCCGCTTCCAATAAGGATTCACATTTCTGGTCGACAATGTTCTCCCTAAAGAACTGGAACATTAAAGGATTCTGAGTGTCAAGACGTGAAGTGAAATGGTGAGACAAGATGCTTGGAAAGAGTCGGTGAAGTTTGCGTCATATGTCTGCACACAAACACACACGCAAGTGCACACACACACACGCGCGCACACACACACAGACACGCACGCACGCACACATACACGCACACACGCACACACACACCATCAGAGAGTATTTTGATGGCCTGACAGTAAGCCTAGCCAGTGGGACCAAGTCCTTGAAAGCAGCAATCAGGGCTGCTCTCTCCCGCCCCTCCCCCCTCCCCCCCTCCCTCCCCCCTCCCTCCCCCCCTCCCCCCTCCCTCCCCCCTCCCTCCCCCCCTCCCCCCCCCCCCTCCCCCCCCCTTGGCTTGTTGCAATCTCACCGTCTGTGTGTGAGCGAGCGTGTGTGTGTTGAGGTGACGAGGCTCTGGAAGCAGACGCCAGATGAGCACCCTGGTGAAGTCTGACGGTTCGTCACCAGTCACACCATACTGCCAGGTCAGCTCGCTATCCTGTGCATTTCTGTGTTAAATAGAATTGTTGTGTTTACGGCGTGGTGTCGGCAATCGGAAGTTTTAACTTTTGAAAGTGTGAGTGCCCATGATAGTGTGACGGGTATGACGCATTATTATAAACGTTTAACTCCTCTAAGTAGCTTCAGCATCACAACAAT
>CM059335.1:568317-610817 GCA_030340685.1 Protosalanx chinensis | reverse complement strand
CTTTCCTAATAGCAGGGGGTGAGTTTCAGGGCAAGGAATACAAGCCTGCCATGAAAGGCATCCCCTTTGTTGATAAACTATATAAAAACTGGGACCTAATGTACAGACAGAACTAACTGCCAAGCTGGAAAATAGTGCATCTTATGTAATACTTGTTATTACTTTGAACGATTATAAATTTTTGTTTGCCTCAGTTCTTGCCACTGAGTCAAAATATACAAGGTTTTTGTATGAAGTAACCCTACATAGCCTGACTGGCAGGTGTCCTGGTCTTCTAAATAACACTGCCGTTAGAACAGGCAGTCGGCACACAGAGTGTTTTCCTCCACAGACCTGGATGGAGTTTCCAGAAAGTTCGACAATTTACAAGAAAATGGCGCTGGGTTTCAACGTGTTGCTAGTTGTTGATCTGGGCAGCTCTGCTGATAGACTGGTGTCTGTCTGCCTGCTGCCTTTGAGTTAATGGGGAGGAGGAGAAGACACCTGCTTCATGAACCCCAAGAGTACAACTGGCCATTAAACTAACGGAGATGGTGCCATTTCAGGAATCACAGGGTTGGTAATATACAGCCTATGTATCATCCGTCACATGGAATCTGGGAAGGGAAATCACATTACCGTGTTGGTTCACGACAGGAAGAGGGCCGGAGGGGATGTTTGGTCGTGTCCCCCAGTCAAAGATCGGGAGCTTCTCCATCGTCTGTCTGTTCCAAGTAGCTGCAGAGCCAGAGGGTGGAGGGTGAGCTGAAGGACGTGTCTGGGGAGACTGGAGGGAGGGAGGGGGGGAGGCAGGGGGCCAGAGGGAGTGTGTGCTGCAGGGCTGGGACTGTGGCCACCTCTCTCTACCTGGAGGTGAGAGACACACACTAAGCACACAAGCCATTACAGCATGGACAACAAGAGCTACAGGCTGCCGTTGTGTATGCTACAATTCCTCTCCTGCCTAATGCAGCTTAATAGAAGCCCCCCAGCTAGCCGTTCCACTGAGGACACGGCACACACCACTACACACACCTGCCTGCCTCAGACACAGCTCTAGGGCTTTACTGAATGTGAGTGTGTGTGTGTGTGTTAGTCAGTGGAGTTCTTTTTGTTAACTGAAAATGGATTCAGTCTAGATGTTCCCAGGCTAAATTGGTTGAGCGAACACAAAGAAATAGCAGGTTGTAATAGATATACATAGCAAATAGCAAAATTGTATTCCTTATTTAATACATTTGTATTTTAGAAAAAACTTTATGGTAGGAACAGCTGTCCTCTGGAGAGGAACAATTTAAGAAACTCAAAATAAAATGTTTTACAATTTCATCCATGTACCGTAAAATACACCTACATTTTATTTGCAAAGACTAGAACTATAAATATATTTGTGAATATAAAAGCATTTTTTTTCCATACCAAAGAGATGAAACTGTTTCCATTCTTTTCAGAATTGAAAGATACACACACGCAAACACACACGCAGGGTATAAATGCGGTCTGGGTGATGACATCTTTGAGGATGTGTGAATCACAGACCTGAAAAGGATCTGTGGGAACAGAACACGAACAAAAGTGCACTTGATTGGTTGCAGACGGAGATGTCCGTCCCCCCCCCCCCCCCACAATCATGTCCGGAAAGAACCAAGGACAAAAGCAACAGAACACCCCTCAGATGAACTGTTAAAGACACGCTGATGTAAGGCAGAGAGACTTGGTCAACTGTACAGCTGTATAGCTTTTTCAAGCTGTATCGTTTTTTTTCTCCAACGCAGCTTTTCAAACCCCAGGACACTGAGGAAGTCTGAAGAAATTGCACTTATTTCAAAAGGAGTCCCTGAGAATGTAGCAGAGTAATCATAAGGGCGATACAACCAAACCCTAACACAAACAACCAACCAATCAATCATTACCTAGAATCTCCTCTTGATGGTACCTTTCAGACCAGTCACACACTAACACATGCTCTTGGGCCGAAGTGATTCCACCATTTGGGTGTTGAAAATGCCCATGACAATCTCTGTATGGCTGACTGGATGACTAACAGGATATTATCACCAATCAGAACCTTCTAATGATGCGTCTGAACAGTGAAAACATATTCCTCTACTTCAGTTCAGAGAAGCAGTCTGGGGTCTTTGTCTGGAAGTGTACGAGGTTCGCTGGAGGAGGGAGCTACGATATGTAGGCTAGTTTGTAGATATCGTGTCCCGCCTCGTGGAGAGGTGTGCCGCTGTCCGAGGTACGATCTGTCACCGGATCCTGCTGGTGCAAGGATGGTTCTGGAAAGCCCGGTTCTGCGGACTGAGAAGGTTCCGTTAAGTCGGGTCCGTCTGCCGCTGCTGCCGCCTGCGCTTCAGGTGGGCTCCAGGCCTGAACCGCTTCTGTTGATTCTGGTTCTTTGTCCAAACCCAGGATCTCCACCACTGAGATATCCTACAACATTGACATGGATTACTTTAGCGAGTCACATCATTGTTCAGACATTCAAGACGGAAGCTTCCGGGCCGTTCCGCAGTGTTCAGATGTGTTATTCGTGGATCTAGTCCGGGGGTCCTCCGTACCTCAGAGGCGCTGAGCTGCTCGTACAAGACCTCGGCCCTGGACAGCACTACCTCCAGGTCCAGGTTCATTGCAAGGTCATTGACGTGCTGGACACACAAACATACATTTAAAAAAAAAAAGCTGGTCATGTTTTACATTTCATATAGAGAACATACAGTATATCCTGTGAAGACCATCTCCTCCACTAGCCAGTGGAAGTGGCTGTTGGGAGTCAGATGACTCAGTGGTTAAGACGTTGGCCTCCTGATCAGAAGGTTGTGAGTTCGATTCCCGGCTGTGGCTATGTGATGTTGTGTCCTTGGGCAAGGCACTTCACCCTGCTTGTCTCAGGAGGATTGTCCCTGCACGTGCTGTAAATCGCCTTGGATAAAAGTAATCTGCTAAATGAATTTTCATTTTTATTCCCCCCCCCCAAAAAGCCTAAAAAAGCTCACCAGATTGCTAAAATGAATGTGTGTTTGTGTGTGTGTGTGTGTGTGAGAGAGCTCTGTTATGTTCAGTACTTAGAACATATGCTGCTTCGCAAAGGTGATAATTAACCAGCACAATTTCTCGGGTGCTCAACTCAGTAGGAAGTCTTGTCTACTCTCTATGCTTCCCTCCCTCTCTTCCTGCTTTCCACCAGCACGATCTCTCCCTCGGTTAGGGGCCTGAACAATAACCATGGTAACAGTCGACACTTTTACCTTGAGGATGTCATTGAAGCCGTATCCTTGGTTCATAATGGTGTGTTTCTCTGCATCCAGGATGGCACAGCACACCAGCAGATGGAAGTTCTGGCAGGGCAGGCCTGTCCACATGATCTAACACACACACACACGTATGTGTATACAGTATATATACAGTATAGTCATGTGTCTGTACGTGTGTGTGTGTGTCTGAAGATTCATTGGTCATTATTTCTAACTAAACAAACAGTGCTTTGTCTGTTGCATCTATGCCGTGAATCCTTTGGGACATTCCAGAAACAGAGAGCGAGAAAGAGAGACGGCCAGACGGAAAAACAGATGACAGGTATGTGATTTAAACTAGTCGAGGAGCAGAAGGGAGAGTAGGACCCCCTCCCCAATACATCCACACTCACACACACACACTCACTCACCAACACACACACACCCACACATACACACCCACGCACACACACACATACTCTCACACACACACACATACTCTCACACACACACACATACTCTCACACACACACACACACTCACACACATCTGGAAAGAGGAAGTGCATCTGATCTACAGTTCTGATCAGTAATATGAGGGGCTTCCAATCGACTGACTGTCTGCGTCAATGACCGATGACATCGCTCGATAGATCGGCCGCACTGTCTGCGGATCGGTCGTTCCACGACGGTGATGGATCGCTAAACCTGGTCTCACCTCCCAAAGTCGCAGCACGTCACGGAAGATGAACTCTCTCTTGAAGCGAATCAGAAGCCAGCGGAAACAGAAGTACAGGTGCCCAGAATCCTCTGCCTCTGTCCAATCACAACACACGGTTATCAGCATGAGATCAACTGTCCAATAGGAAGAAAGACAACAAAGCACAACAGTAAAACAGTGGGGCAACATTAACATTTAGTCATTTAGCAGACGCTCTTATCCAGCAAGTACAAGGACATTCCCCCACTGAGGCAAGTAGGATACCTTGCACAAGGACACAACATCATGTTTGCACCGGCGGGATTCGAACCTTCGGATTACTAGCCCGATTCCCTAACCGCTTGGCCACCTGTCTCCCTGGGGCCTAAAGATGTAGCTAACAGGGACCATGGAGCAACATGGAGGCTACAGGTGGAAGAGTCTCGTCCAACTGGAAGTGAGAGTTTCTGGGTTGAACTCGTAAAAGTCGAGTGAGTTTGTTTCCGAGTTTATCCTGGTCATTGAAGGTCAATAATTTGGAAAGGGTCGTAAATTAAACGACCAATCGGGAGCAAGACAGCTCCATTAACTCTTCCTCCGCCCTTCATCCCCCTCTCTTCCTCTCCTACATCTAACCTTTCCTGCTCAAATTAAAGCCATAAATAACAGCATTTTCATTTACATATTATTGGATTTACTTGTTTATTGTTCTTAGGAAGCTCTCTAAATTCTTGGGCTGTTGTTATTCAGCAAATGCAGGTAAGTTTGTCGTGAAAAAAGCGACGGGTCGGGAGTAAAATTAATCATGAAAAGTAATGACTCTAAACTGCCCAGTGATAAATCACTGTTGTCCAATCACAGGGCTGTGATTGGAGGAGCCTAATACAGCAGGTCTTATCAGTGTTGCGAGGCAGGGGCTTTGAGAAAGAGAAAGACAAAGAGAGAGGCGGCTGAACTCCTGACCTGCACTGTGGAAACCGTCTGAGGAAAAAACAGCCCATAATACTTCTTCCTTCATTAGCGACACTAAGTTTCCCTGAGCTCCAGTCTTCTCACTGTTTTCCACACTTGATGGTTCCCTGTAACTCATCCACCCTGTGTTAAACCCTCCCTCCCTCTCTCCCTCCCTCCCACAGAGGGTCATAATTCCTTGGCTGAGTCTAAGGGTTTATCTGCCCCTGCATTGATAGAGATAGATGTTTGGATGCTAATGCTACAATTCAGATAAACACAGCATCAGTCTTTGAGAATGCTAAGCTATCTGAAGGGTGGAGGGCCAAGGGTGAGATGTGTGTGTTGTCTGACTAAGTCCTTATTTATTCAAAGTTTCCAGGGGGAAATCCGTTTACATATGATGCATGATGCTCCGCCTACCCAGGTAGTTCCAGAATGCGGGGTCCAGTAACCGTAGCAACGTGCCAAGTTGGCTTAGTTGAGTCTTCATGCCTTGCATTTGCTCTTCAAAATTGTGGTGCTGACACACACACACACACAGTAAAGGTTAATGCCTCGCTCCCCCTCCACTTACGACAACACCAAAGTATAGTAAAGCACACCAAACCCTGACCTGTAAACATTGATGAAACCACCCCTCTCTCCCCAGTCTTTCATCCCTACTTCCAAACAGACGTGAAGGTCACCTCTCCCTCCTCTCCTCTCCAAGAGACCTTCACAAGCTTAACCCCTGACCTGCCCCCCTCTCTCTCTCTCTCTCTCTTCACTCCTACAATAGACTGACAGCGTCATCCATCTCTGCCCCTCCCCCCCTCCCCATCTCACCAGCTGCTCCATGTAAGCGGCGAAGCACCAAAAAGCCTCCACCTCGTTCTCCATGACGTACAGGATGGGAGACAGCAGGTCGCTCATGCCCTGCACATAGCCTGCTCACACACATACACACACAGACAAACACACACACACACACCAAGGTTAACAGGAGAGCATACCGCCTGCATGCGTGTTAGCGTGTAGTGGTGGGGGGAGTGTTAGTAACAGGCGTGAGTGTGTTCGGGGGGTGTCTGACATGTACTGCGGCAGGTCCAAAAGGCGAGCGTGGGGAGTGTTTAACGACCCCGTTTGTGCGTGCGTGCGGGGGGGGGGGGGCGGAGGGGGTCGTACCCAGGTCAAAGTCGTACATGCAGTAGGTCATGAGGATGTCGTGCAGCAGGATGAGCCCCGGGTTCTCCGTGTCCCCCTCGTAGAACCGGTGCGTTCTATCGGTTCTGCTCACATCCTTCTCTGCCCAAGGGAAGAACAGGCAACAACAGCATGCATTATAGAACAATAAAATTGTATCGGGATGAACACAAGACGTTATTTGAATATTTCATTCGAATGATATCCCTCCTTGTATGTCTGTATGGCCGAGTGTGAAGTAGAAACCCTGCTAAGTACCTTGTCTTTACACACCAGCGTACCACACTAAGTATCTCTGTCCTTAAACCACCCCACTGTGCAAGTAGAACCCTGTTGAATTCCCAAATCTGTCTAAGTCATTGGGAGATCCAGATAAAAGGTGCAGATGCAGATGGTTAGGGAACCCTATGCTGTGTGGGTCTAAGCGATAAGGAACAGGGTGTCATCTCTAAATGGACCCGAACTGCTCCTCCATGGTCCTGTCTGCTCTGTGCTGCTACCAGCCTGGCTGCCATCTCCCTCCCCATTCCACATGACATTTACAAAGAGCCAGTGGTGGTGGTGGTGGGGAGGTGGTCAGGGGACACAAACACCCAGAAACCAGCTGCTCTACAGGGGCTAATGCTGCCTCTGAGTGAGGGGGGGCAAGAGGAAATGTAAAAGCCAAGTCAGAGCAAGGCAGCTAAGAACCTTCTGCAGCAGATACAGGTGGGACTGGGAGAGAGCAGGGTGGAGGGGTGTGTGTGTGTTTGTGTGCGCGTACCTATCTGAATCCGATGGTCTCTCATTCTGGTGTTGCGTTGCTGCTGCCCCTCGCTCACTGATCGCCACTGAAGCTTCATCCTAAAGTACTCATCCCTGAGAGACACAGGGATGATGAGGGATGACGAGACACAATTCGGATTTGAATCGTTTGCGCAGAACAGTTTGCGGGTGTAAAATGTGGCTGTTTTTAAATAGCAGTAGAATTAGGAGATATATGGAGAGGAAAGAGACAGATATACAGAGATGGAGAGAGTCACAGAGATTTATCAAGAGATTGAAATGTGTGTAAATGTGTGTGTGTGTGTGTGTGTGTGTGGGAGAGAAATGTAAACCATGTCAGTTGTGCCATCTTTCCGTGTTTTGCTAATGAGCGGCTGTGTGATTTAATGGTGGCAGTAATCCTGCACAGAGGATTGGAGGGAGCATAAAATAAACCACTGAACAGAGCTGCTCTCTCTCTGTCTCTCACACACACACACACACACACATACACACACACACATACACATACATACATACACAAACACACTCTCTCTTTACTTATTTTTTCCCTCAGTCCCTCAGCCCCTCCCCACCTCTCTCTCTCTCTCTCTCTCTCTCTGTCTCTCTCTCTCTCAGACATGATGAAGTTCAGACTGTGATTATTTCAGCTGGCTGATGCACTTCCCTCATATTTGTGAGCAGCATTCCAGGAGAGCTTTGCGTGCCTTCAATCATTTTAACAGTGGCGATAAAGCGGCCGACATACAAACGTTATTAACATTTCATGGTGTTGTAGGTGTGCTGCCGCTGGGAGAGGTTTGCAGAGGAGGACCAGCCTGGGTGTGCTGCTGTGGAAGCCCCAGTGAATGTTCTTCAGGGCTTTATGCGTGTTTGAGCAATAACAATCGCAAAAAACTATTCTGGACTAGAGATGGAGGGAGAGGAGGGAGAGAGAGAGAGATGGGGAGAGAAAGAGACAGAACGAATAAAAGAGGGAGAGATGTACATAAAAGTAACAGCGAGAGTGAGAGAAAGAGAGGAAGCGAGAAAAGGAGGGAGGCAGAGAAAGAGAGAGAGAAAAAGAGAGAGAGAGAGAGAGAGAGAGAGAGGTAGAGCTACAGCTGAGATGGGGATGGAGGGCAGCGGGAGCAGCAGGGTAAGATATCCCTTTATGGGAGAGACAGATGGGCAGGATAAAAACAGCAGCAGCAGCCTCATCCCTAGTCCCAGTTAGGGACATATTTAGCCCCTGGCTCGCTCCTCCTATTGGCTCATCCGTCTTCCTGGAGCGCTGGAGAGGGGGACCCCCCACAGGTGCCTCGTCCCTGATGCAGCCCCACACACACACACACACGCTCCGTAGCACTTCCAGACCAGGATGGGTGTCTTTAATATTGAGTAGGCCCAGTGTGTGTGCGTCTTACGTCTTCCTCTTGGTGATGATGGTCCTCTCCTCCAGAGTGCTGTCCCAGGGGAAGAAGCCCAGGAGAAACCTCCAGCCCTCCTTCCTGATGTCAGGACTCAGGCCCTGCACGCACACGCACACACACACACACACACACAGGCACACACACGCACACACACACACACACAGGCACACAGGCACACACACACACACAGGCACACAGGCACGCACACAGGCACGCACACACACACACACACACACACACACAGGCACACAGGCACACACACATAATGTAAGACCAGGATCTAGAGGAGGTGGAACGACCTTTAAAGGCAGGACAAGCCATGTGAAGTGTTCAGTGTGTTTGGACTAGCTGTGTGTTTGGACACACACACACACACACACACACACACACAGCTCCTACCCCTCTGAAGATGCAGCGTTTCAGTTCGCCGACGTCGGTGAGTCGTCCCTGCTGGTCCGCGCAGACGTTCCACTCCGCCTCCGTCACCGGGTCCCGGCGCAGCACCCGGGGCCTGGAACCCAGGTCCACCTGGCACAGCAGCACAGCTGGGATCAACACAGGCACCCAGCATGGGGGGGAAGGGGGGGACCAGCAGGCTAGACCATCAGCCACACAGTCAGTCACAGATCCAACGCTAATATCAGGCCCCATCATCACAGCCAATATCACAGCTGGATCACCAGGGGCACGGCAGCTGGAAGGTTATAATGCCTGAAAACCATGCAGGGGTTTACCAGACAGGATGCTGTCACCAGCTAGGGGAGAGCACTGCACTTCAGCTTCCCATAATGCTGCTCACACCAGGCGTAGGGAGTGTATGGAGCACGGAGAGACAGCAGGAACAGTGCAGGGTGCAGCATGGGTGTGTGTCAGAGAGCTAAGCCAATCTTACAAAGAGCACGAGTGTGTGTTTGGGAGCGATGTTTGAGGTCTGTGTTAAGATCACAATCTCAGTCTGGGCAAACGCCTGTCATTGTAAAGCAATGACATGTTGTAGATTAACAGATGTGTGTGTGTGTGTGTGTGTGTGTGTGTGTAAGAGATCCAAACAGCGAATTTGTGAAAGGTTAAGATGGAAGTGAGAAAGTGCAGTAGACTGGCAACCAACATGAGCACAGTATGAGTATGGTGTTATGAATACCAGCATGCGATCCTGTGTGTATGCAGGAGTGTGTGTGTGTTTGTGTGTGTGTTTGTGTGTGTGTGTTACCCTGGGAGATTCGTTTCCATGGGGACTGGGCCTGATAAGGAGGAGAACCAGGGACTAAAAAGGACTCAATAATTCATGAGGAGAGTGATAAGTACTGAACCATCCCAGGGCACACTGCAGGAGCAGCGACACACACACACTCCAAAATAACAAGCAGAGCCTAGATTTGGTAACCTACTGCACACAATGGAAAATGCGTCCATTCATGAATGTCATCCATGAACCAAAATCTACAGACTTTAACGGAAGGTCTTCCTACCTCAGCAGAATTAGCATTCTGCCACCAGGAGTCCAAGGTGTTTTTCTTCTAAAACACCAATATAGTACGGTAACATCATTTTAAGCTAATTCATACAGAGGGTCTCTTTAGAGGGAAAGTAGCATATTTGCACCATTGATCTCATTTCCAGCCCTCCTTTTTTAATGATTTGCACCTGGTAATAAAGTTGCGAGCCAAGAGGTTAATGCAATCGAAATCAAATTAAAGATCTGGCTCCCTGTGTAGAGCTTCAACTCTGTGAGGTCGGGGGGGGGGGGGGGGGGGGGGGGTACTTACCTTCAATGCTGTGTGTGTGTGTGTGCTAAGCAAGCCATTGTCGTTCAGTGAAGTTGTTTTCCGATCACACATACCACAACTGTGGGGTTTTTTCCGCTCCCTGACAGGGTTACTAAGGCAACGCTCAGCTCCAGGGGGGGTCAACTCCTACTTTTTTTTTTTTTTTACAATTCACACAAAAGGTAGAGAAAGCCATTAAATAAACTCCACTAAACAGATCTGCTCCAACCTGGACTGTGTTTGCGGGCCAAGCCAGACTGTCCGTGCTGATGACCTCGAAGTCAGGCTCCTCTTGCTGGTTCAAGTCCAGACCTGGGAGGTGATCCGTCCTCAGCGGGTCTGAGAAGCCTCCGGCAGGCCCCTGGCTCTGGGAGAGGCCTTCAGCAGGCCCTTCGGGGAGCTCCAGCTCTGGGCCTTTGAAGGCGTCGAAGAGGTAGTGGGTGACTTTTGAAAAGCCTCCCATTGTTGCTGTTATGGGGTCGTTTTTAAATTTCTGCGAAGCACACAAGGTGACAAGGGATGAATGGCTGGAAATGTATTGTTGGCGAGTTGAAATGAAGACACATCAAGTAGGTGTAGAAAGTTCTGTCCATAACACAACATGGTAATAGACAGCAGGGCCGGTGTTGGATTGATCAGTCTTGGTCTTGTCTCTCAGCTCTCTTCCATGATCTTGGCCCTCTTCCCCACACTGTGACATAATCAGCTGTGAAATACCTACATGGTGGGAAAGTTTCCATCGCTGTAGCCTGCTGCCATTAGACGTCTCCTCCATGCTTAAGCAACGCTGCCTCTGATAAGAAGTCAAGGTAGTGCAGGATTCTGAATCCTTCCAGACGCTCACACCTCGCTAATATGAAAGCACAGATCGTGGGATGTGTGGATTTGAACTGACGCTCCCAAAAACTTTCATTTGAAGAAGACTTTAATGGAAGACAACATTACCAGCCCAGTAGAATCGCTTGTGTCTGCGGGGCAACCATTTGAACAAATCCACACACGCACAGACAAGCCTAACTCCTGCTAACCGAGCCGCAACATCCGCACACCATAGCTTCCAGGACCACCTCATTTTTTACCCTCCCGAACCTCCGAAAAGACCCATAAAATCAAAGCCGTTACACAAAGAGCCAATCTATTTCCTCCTCGCTTTGGTTAACAGGAAGTCTGACGCGCACATTCATCTCCGCAATTGGATTTCTGAAGTCACATTAGAAAACAATATTCCAACGGCGCTGACCTCGGCGGAGGGAAGGCCACCCAGCGTTATTATCCAGTCAGGCCTCATTAACCTCGCTACAGATCCGCGGCTACGCTAAACACCAGCGTCATATCCAAGCCTGGTCTAGCCTTGTCTGCGGTAGCGAGCTAGCGTAGCCCTCATCTCTGGTGCACGGTCCTTTAATGGCAGGCAGACTTAGTTTTAGCACTTTAAAAAGCTGATGCGTACAGCAACAATGCTAATGTTCGATAGGCAGATAAAAATAACGTGGAGGCTATTACCCGGCCCACAATGCATCAGGGACGCTATTAGGAAGTTGCGGGTTTATTTATGCAGGCATTAGTTAGTAATAGAGCTGGCTTACAGCTCCTTGGACTCGTAAAGCTTTTTAAACTCAAAGTCAAATGTCTACGAGACGGACGAGCAACTACTACTACTAATGGTGAAATATTAATGTCACAGTGTGCCCTAAAAAAAACACAAAACACTAAAATGACACCTGGGAACAAACCTATGCACATGCAAAGACACAAGCACAAGTGGGTACAGTACGCCACCCTCATAAAATGAACCAGCCCAGACATATAGTCTTTATATGGGATCCACTCCCCTCTCCTCCCCAGACAGGGAGCCCTTTTGGGAGACCTCATAAAAACCCAGCAACATAATTCACTCTCATTAAGCCAATAACTTATTCAGAACAAAGTCATTACTGACAACACTGGTGCCCTGGTACGCTGAGAAAGGCCAGACGATGTTTATGAAGAATTAGAACGGGATAAAAACTCGCTCTGGATAAGAGCGTCTGCTAAATGACTACATGTAAAATGTAGAACTAAGGTCCAGTGTGTATGTGTGTGTGTGTGTGTCTTCAGTAGTGATTTATGCACTGTAACACTGTGTGTGTGTGTGTCCGTGGTGAACGCTGGTGTTGCAGACCAGACCTGGAGGAGTCCGAAAGTGGCATCGTCCAGAAGGTTCTCAAAGGACTGGGCCATGGCAGCTCCGTGGGACAGGACCTGGAGACGAGCCTCGTCCCCGGGGGACCTGATGAGGGGGTGGAGGGGGGGGAGCAGAGAGCGAGAGAGGCATTGAGTGAAACAGTGATGGAGACAGACATGAGAATAAAGCGAGTGAGAGATATTCTTCCAGGTCTGACTCATCTAGTGTTCTGCAGATTAATACAGCATCTAACAAGGCAGTTTTGCAACAGAAAGAAACTCCAAACCCAGCCCCATCCTAGGGATCTCCTATCTAGCAACTAATCTGTAAGCAAAGGGATTTTCACTGAGGGCCTGTAAGGTGTCCGGCCACACTGAACACACCCTGATAATTAGTCTTGCAGCCATATGGTGCATAATGTAGCATCCTGCTCCCTATCCCTGACTGCTGCAGTCCAGTTCCCTGTTGTGACAGGAGTTGGCTAAGGCACTCTTGAGCTGCGTTCACAGGCAGCGGAGGTCAAAAGGAGTTAACTATGTGTTGTTAGTGTTTGTGATCTGCTAACTGCTGCACAGTGTTTGCAAGTAAGACTAGCCCCTCCAGTGCCCAGCCGGGCATGAATTATTGAGGAGGAAAAATCAATTTTTGCCTGAAATTGAATTGGGCTCTGGGGCTCCGAAGAGAGACTGGAACAGATAAAAACACAGAGAGACACACCAAGAGAGAGAGCAAGGGGAAGACACAGCATCTCCTCATTAACAAACAGAGTGTTGCACACCCCACTTTGGTCTTTGTTCTCCAGAGATAGGGAGAAGGAGAGAGTCCAGGTCATATTACAGGGGCTGGGAGCTAGACACAGTACTTGATCCTGGATGTGTGTGTGTGTGTGTGTGGAGGGGGGGGATAGCAGATAGCGAGGACTGTATCAAAACTAGTGGTGCTGGTGGTAGCGTAGCACTTGGTCAAGCACTGTCAGACCGGACTGGAATATAGATATTTTTCCCACTTCAGTAACACTGGTTAGGTGTTAATTAAAGTTCTAATATATCTTAAAGTCAGTTCAAACAGAGAGTAGGGAGTACAAAGTTAATTAACCTTGTTTGAACAGACTTCTGCACCTCCCCCCCCCCCCCCTCCCCCCCATCTTAAACCAACAAAGCAGTTATTCTTGGGCAGCAGCTTATTATTGAACCTCTGGCTGCTCTAATATGCAGCCATATGAGGGATTTTAATATTCATTTCTTGCTCCGAATGAACTGTGCGCCATTCTTCGGGGTTTCACATGGTGCCAAGTTGCACACAACTAAACATAAACCCCCTAGTTCTACTCTTAGCTAAAAAGAGGAAATGAAAAGAAGGATGGAATGTTAAAAAAAAAACGAGTTACTGTACATATATCACCTACGCATCACTTAATCCACATACCATGGTCATAACTGGTATTTAAGTAAATGTTAATCGCTGAGGATGGGGTCTTTAATGGTTTATAATCAGCCAATAAAAATGCACGGTTAGGATGGACGGTGGGCTTGGGATCAACTCATTATTCCAAATGAGACATCCAAGTTACAGATGGCTGCCAGCCAGCCAGCAAAATCACTGGGAAGTCAGCTAAAAGCCAGCCAACGAGTCAGTCAGCCAGTGAGTCAGTCAGCCAGTGAGTCGGTCAGCCAGTGAGTCAGTCAGTCACCCAAAATGAGAGGCATTTGAAGTTAGAGGCTGCTAACCAGTCAGGCAGCCAGCCAGGTATAAGTCACAACAATAGACAGAGATAAGGGTAAATAGACCTATGTGTATAGTTCCTTCTTTCTCTCTCTACCTACCTCTCTCTCTCTACCTCTCTCTCTCTCTCTCTATCTACAGTTCTCTTTCTTAGTCACCTTATTTTCCTCCTCCTTCCATCCAACGCTTTCTCGCTATACATCAAGCATGCGTCCAGAGTGGCCATAATTTTCCCCACCACATTCACATAATGGCAAGGACCGAATGTGTGTATGACTGAGAGAGATGAAACATTAGCATAGAAATGGCCTTAAATCATGAGTGAAGCCAGAGGAGGAAGGAGCAGGTCATTAATAATCGCGTCACATCACCATATGCTTAAAGAAGACCCTAACGGCTAGTGCTGCCTTGGATCAGAACGCTGTGTGCTGGCCTGCTGCTATTACCAGAGGAGGGGGACAGCTGGGCAGGGGCCACGGAGAGAAGAAAATGGGGGCGGGAGGCCGAAATAAAGAAATATGGCTGTGAGTGTGTGAGTGTGTATGTGAGAGTGTGTGTGTGGAGGGGAATCTTTATGAAACAGTGTGTGTCTGGGTAGGCCAGGGGGAGAGGCCTAGAGATCATAGAGATGAGGCTAGTGGTGCACAAAGGCTTTGTTGCTTTGTTTATATTTCTTTGCTGTTTAGTGAAAACAGAATCAAAGTGTGTGGGATGGGATGGAGTGGGGGGGGGGGAGTATCCTGTTTTATAGGAAGCCACACAACAAGACTACAGAATTTCCCGAGGTCATACAGCGCCATCTGATGGTGGATGTGTGAACTTCTACTGCTACAAAGATTGTTCGTGTGGGGGCAAGGGTAAATAAAAAGCGATGTGTTCCTATTTGTATACATATACGTACGGAATGAGTGCTACATATCTCCTCAGGGTATCCAGGAAGGCCTGGCATCCTCCTTCGTGAAAGTGGAGGGTATGAGTCTGGGAACTGTAGTTCTTCAAGGTGATTTCAAGGTAAGACCAGCCCTCTTCCTTCACTCTGATAGACTCCAGGACACTCAGACTAAAACAAAAGGCCTGATTGGGAACACCTGGAGTGGAGTAAGACAGAGAAGGGGGGGGGGGGGGGGACATACACACAACCATGAAACACAGAGCTTTCATTTGAATATGTCTGATATGGGACACCTGGACTGTAAATGAGGAAGACAAAGAAACAAGGGAAGCACCTGTGAGCATGCACACACACACACTCACACACACACACACACACACACACACACAGACACACACACTCACACACACAGATACATGGACTGCAAGGAATTGCTATAGTGTACAGTGGCATTGTATGTGTTGTCAATGTTAAACAACAGTTTGAGGGGAGATAAGAGGAGAGGGAGATAAGGGGAGGAGAGGGAGATAAGGGGAGGAGAGGGAGATAAGGGGAGGAGAGGGAGATAAGGGGAGGAGAGGGAGATAAGGGGAGGAGAGGGAAATAAAGGGAAGCGAGGGAGATAAGGGGATGAGAGGGGAGGGATGAACACAGCTGTGTTGAAGCTTTAGATTTCTCTCCTCTAGTCTCAAACTGAATCCAAGCAACTACTCTGTCTGAAGCTATGCTCTATGAAAGTGTTTAAGGATTCTAAAGAGGAATGGAGGGGAAAAGAATGAGATCCTTCACAGAGAGAGAGAGAGAGGGAGAGAGAGAGAGAGAATTGAGAGGGGAATGTTGCTCTCTTTACCTTGTTTGTCTAGCTAGGACTCGATGTTCAACTTCAACAAGTCAGCCTAGTGATCACAGGACGTGTGAAGGGACAGGGAGGGGACAGAAAGAGTGGAAGACTGTCAAAACAGAGCCAACCTGTTCCAGTGCTGCATGGTTCCGGGCTCCTCCTATAGTGGACGGCATTGAGCAGATCCCATTCTGCCTCGCAGCTCAGCTGGGTCTCCAGCTTCCGGCTGGAGGGGGCAGGCTCCTCCTCTGGATTTAACTCCACCACCACCTCCCCATGCTAGCGAAGGGACAGAAATACGGACAGCCCAACCTCAAACCACCTGCATTCCATTATTGGGACTTTTTTGTCATTTGAACACAGACTGCATTCACTAGGCATGGGTGTGGATTGATGTTATCCCAGTGAATGTGTTTCCTGCCCCCCTCTTACTTTATCAATGACTTGCAGACGCCCAGATGTAAATGAGTCTTGTCCATTTGGGGTCTCTGGGTTCGTGTGCATGAACACGCCTGACTTTTCGAACAGCACCTGAGGAGAGGAACACAAACCAACACAGAACAGTGTTGAGGAAAGGAAGTAGAACTGTCCGTTCCTGATTGAGAACAATGGAGGTGAGGGTGCATTAGATCCACTGTCAACACGCCAGGTGATGGTAATGGGGTGCACTTTAGCACACAACACCTTAAAAAAACGTACTACTGTGATTTGCACTACTGTGTATACACCCCCCCCCCCCTGTACTATATATACCCATCCTTCTTTGCACTAACTCATTGTAGTTATATCCCCCCCCACCCCCCCCACCCCCCCACCCCCCCCCCACCCCACCTGTACAGCTAGTGGCCACTTTCCACTGAAGTTATTTTTACTCCAGTATATGTTCTATGTTTGCTCTTCTCTGCCACAGTGAATTCTATGTTTGTAAATCTTGCATAGCGGTTAAACCTGATTCTGATGTGGCAACTGATTTTAACTAATTATAGTAGCCGGATAGGTACATAGTTCAACTAAGATCCTTAGAGGAACAAAACCTGACCTCGCCAGTAAAAACACACTTCGAAGCATTAACACACTTCCTTGACCAGTCTAAACTGCGCTCCTTCAACAATCGCAGGGTTACAACATGCTCCTATGAAGTGTGACCCCCTTGTAATTATAAACCCAAACTACGTCGCAGTGTAGAATATGTTGAAAAAGTATTTCAGAAAGATTTAAACTACCTGAAAGTTGCTTGAAGTCGCCATGTCAGCTGATGTCTGTTTTGTTTACAGTGACGCGCGCGGAACATCCAATCACGTGACACGCGGTCATGTTTTGTTCCAGTTTTTTTTGTCCAGTTTTTTTCATGTATTTATTTTTTATTGTAGTTCCAGACACATTTAGAAGTTGTTTTTTAATGTATTATTATTATTATTATTATTCGTGTTTAGAGTTACTGTAAGTGAATCCACATCGGTAATGCATCAGTGACTGCAGTCCAGGTAGAGAGGGGAGCATCATGGTGTCATTACTGGCATCACAGCAGATGAATGCATGAACTGCTCCCGGGTTGCATGCTGGAATCCATAAAGAGGTGCGAGGGGTCTGCGGTTTGTTTCTCAAGGGGGATGTGTGTGTGTGTGTGTGGGGGGGGGGGTGACGTAGGGAGGGGATAACCGAAGGTTTCCGAAACACCGAGACCCTTAAAGCAATTGTGCCGGGGCATCTTTTACTCAACAGGGACCTCTGCTGGAAAGTACGCCTATGGCTTATATATTGCATGCATTTACATCTAACGTGTACCACCTCCCCTCTAAACTTGCAGGGGTCTATCCTACCATTATGTGTTATGTTCCCTGGACATCTGGTCAGTATAATATCAAATATAGTATAATACTATCATCTGATCTTTAACTGGATTCTGGATATAGACCTCTACATAATTTGCTTTTCTTGCACCCAAGAGGACAGTGAGCCGGTGTCAACTCCCTGTCTGAATACGACCAGTTATCCTAACCTCCGGTGGCTGCCAACTGAATGTAGCATCATCAGCATTCTGCACCAATCTCCCAGCCCTGGCTGAATCCAGCACTCAATCCTTGAAAAGGCAGATCTCCTCACTACGAAGCTTCAGAGCGGCACAGATTTAATGTCAGTCTGTATCACTTGCAGGGAGGGTGACTGCTGATGTGTTACTATCGTGTATGAGGATGATAATATAGTCTGATCTTCTGATATAGTATAATGCATCAGCTTCATCATAAGCATCCATGATGGGACTCACTGCAGTCTGGCCTGCTCGATGGAGAGAGAAACATATTCTGCATATAAGAGCTGACAAGCTCATTAACATGAAAAAAGTAGGAATTGCTGTAAGTTTAAGGATATAAACTATAAACTAAAGGGGGTCAATGCTTAAGGCGTTGGCCTCATGATCGGAAGGTTGTGAGATCAAGTGGCTATATGATGTTGTGTCCTTGGGCAAGGCACTTCACCCTACTTGCCTCAGGGAAAATGTCCCTGTACTTACTGTAAGTCGCTTTGGATAAAAGCGTCTGCTAAATGAATAAATGTAAATGTGATATTGTCTGACACGTTACTGATAAAAAAACAATGTATACAATGATGTTGAACGTTCAGCAAAGCCTTTTGAAGGATTTTTGTTTTACTAATGAAAATCGGTTTCAAATTTAAATAACGACGATGTTTTCGACACCTATGCGTTGTAAATTGTTATAATTGTTCTATTACAAAACACTTGACACTAGCAGTTAAAAATATTACAATTCCGAAAGAATGTGCTTTCACCCACAACTGTTATCTTCATTTTACAATCAATAAGACTTCTGTACACCTGTCCACATCAGTACATGTTTCCCCACCTCTGGAAAGCAGATAAAATATTCAAATTATGTCTTACACAATGTTCTTTTTTTGGTCGTTTAACAGAACGACTCGGCAATGAGGGAGAAGTACAGTATTATACCAAAAGCATTGAGTGTCAGGGGTCAGTGCAAAACTGCATTAATCAGACACCTTTTTTAGGTCAGAGAAATAGAGAGAGAGAGAGCAAAAAGGGAGACAGAGCTGTGAAAAAAAGCTTACTGCAAAAGTAGTACAAAGGAGATTTGGACATGTACAGATTTCCATAGAACGTGTGCACTTTTAAATTATTAAATAATAAAGATTTTATATTTTTATTCTAAAAGTAAAACAAATGAAGCATTTACATAAATCAAACCGACATGCACATCAATTTTGTCAAGAAATGTCCTAGAAATCAGCGTAGGACAGTATGACGGTTGTATGTTGTGTTTGCGTGTGCAGTATGTGTGTGCAGTATGTGTGTGTGTCAGGGAGACATGTTCTGAGGAAGCCAGAGTTAGATGAAGTCCAGTAGCACATGATGGAAACAAGAAGGAAATCAATTTCTCTTTGACTTTCCAAGACAGCAGCCAGATGTCCCTTACTGTGTAGGGGGGGTGTGGGGCAGGGAGAGGAGTTACTGAGCGCGCCCCTTCCAGACAGAGGAGGACAGGGGTTTGAGCACACAAGAACAGCAGTCTTTACGGCCACATGGAGAGGACTGGGGTTAGGGCAGAGAGAGAAGGGGACAGTCCTGGGTGTCTTGGGGACATGGACGCAGGGCTAGAAGAGAGAGGGGAGGGGGGTGGGACAGGATGGCTGTAGTGGGTTAACCGGAGGAGCAGCAGCCCCCTGCGGCGGAGGCCTGGGGCTCGTCGTCTACGATCTGTACGCCCCTCCGCGATGTGGAGGAGTGGCTGGCACCGTTCCCCTTTGCCCTCTCGTCTGCCTGGGCGGTCTCCATCATCCCTGAGGAGGGCAGGGGGGGAAATGAAGGGGGAGGAAGGAAAGAGAGACACACACAGGTTATCCAACTTTACTCATCTTCACATTCCAAACTTGCTATTTCTGAGAACAGGAACAGGAGCTTACTTTTACACAGGTCAAGGAATAGCTCTTCGATTCCTTTGTTGAGTTTGGCTGACGTGTGATAGTGTTTTGCCCCGACTGACTCTGCGTACCTGAGAAGAGGGAGACGTGAGGGTTAGCTGGACATGACTCCCAAGCACTGAGAACACACAGGTAATGTGCTGAGACTCACCCCTCTGCCTCCTCCACTGACACATGCCTGTCCTTGTCCAGGTCGATTTTGTTTCCTAAAACAAAGGGGAGAAGGAGAGTTGAGTGATTAACACCCTCAACATGCATTCCCTCCCCACAGCCTTGCCTGGACGTGGCCAGCTGTTGATGACCTGATAGTAGGTCAGCTGTGGAAGAGTGGTCTGTTCTCTATGCTTAATAAAACGTCCGGCCATCCATAGCAGATAACACAGTTAGCATAACTGGTGAAATAAGACAACATCATGCGCTAATGCTGTTTCTGATGGTTACTATGGTAGTGACACAACCAATTCTCAAATGCACATTTCCCCTGGTAATCTGGTGTCTGCTCTCTCAAGCACTTTTTTTTTCAGCTTCACGAATCTACCCCCAAAAAACTATGTATCCTAATGGACTTAACTGTACTTGCATGTGATGAAATCGTATAAGACTTGTGGAATAACTTACCTACTATACATAAACAAATGTCATTCCCCAACATTTTCCTTAGTTCTTTGACCCAGTTCTTCACCTGGGAAAAGAAGTAATAAAGATGGAACAGTTATTTATTTAAAGTTATAACATCACAACCCCATATAATGTGATTTAGCATGTAGGTAATCATATAGGACTGGTCCCAGCATCAAGCCAGCCCTGGACAGTACTCAGTATTCCTGGCCTGCTGGGACTCCAGTGTTGAGGCTGAGGTTCTGGTCCAGGGTTTACCTTCTGGAAGGAGTCCTCATCTGTGATATCATAGACTAGTATGGCTCCATTGGAGTCTCTGTAGTAGATTGGTCCTAAGGCGTGGAATCTCTCCTGGCCTGCTGTGTCCTGGAGAGGAGAGGGAGGGGGGGGGGGGGCATCATATCTAGGCCACCAACAGAAGACTGCTGACAAATGAATGGAAACTGAAAACACGTAGTCAATAACTAATTGACCCTCCCCATGTGTGGGTCACATAAGCCCTCAGCACCAGTAGTAAACGTCATGACAGCGGCATCAATGAAGAGCTGGAATAGCTCTAGAATATGATGCTGAATCTTGTCTGTTTAGTATGAAGAGTTATGAACGTCCAGAGAGCAAGCAGCACTCACCCAGATGGCCAGGTTCACCCTCTTCCCTGCGATGTTCAGCTTCTTTGTGAGAAACGATGCCTGGAAGAAAGGAGGAGGAGGAGGAGAGACCGGTGAGCAGCAGGATTGATCTCCTTAAGGGATTTAAGCACCTTGTTGTTGTCAAGTCATCCCAGTCTCATTCAGCAAGCTGGCACGCCAACAGCAGCCCCACCATTATGTGGATCATAAAGAACCATCGGGGGAGAGAGTGAGAGAGTGAGAGAAAATGCTGTCTCACCATAACAGCCTCACATTACAGACAAGAGAAAGGATCCCTATGTGAAACAAAAACTAAGATTGCAACCATATGCTGACGCTATTAAGATCCAGACAGATTGGTTAGCCAGCCATGAAAGTTCCAGGAGTCCAGTACCACATGACCACCACCATCACATCAACTGACCCGGAAAGTTTCAGAATGTCAGAGCTGCAGGGCTCTCTAACCAGTAGCCATCCAGTATGAAAACCTAACTAGGCAGCTTTATCTGAGTGACAGATGGGCTCGTTACTAAACTACTACCTACTGCGCAGTAGGTATCCATGGGAGTGACTGATTATTGGAGTCCACGTGATGTGTGTGGGAGAAGCCTGACAGGCAGGAAGGCATCAGCGCTGGGCCACTCTGGAGCCCAGCATGCTGGAGACCATGACTGTCATGTGAGCAGCACCGATCGAGGTCAGCCATGAGGGGGCGTGAGGACCGGGAGGGATTAAGATGGGGGGGGGGGGGGGGGGGCGGGGAGGAGAGAAATGCATGAGGGAGAGCTGAGCCGAGTGCACCTCTTCACATTTGAATGTAGCGTGCATATCTGTGTGTGTGTGTGTATTGGCAGCTGCCCAGCCTGGGGAGTCTACACGGACTCAGAACAGCTGGAGAAAGCAGGGTAATCTCAGGTAAGGGGTCAGAATCCACACAGCTGCTTTCACAAGCAGCCAAGCCTTACAAGGCTGAACCTTAAGGCCCTCTGCTCACTACTTACTGCTCACCTTCCTTACCTCCAGGAGGTCTGATAGTCACTTGAGCCAGATGGCCTTGTGTTTGTGTGTGTGTGTGTGTGCCTACGAGTGTGCGGCTAACCAGGTAACACTCCCACACTCGGCTTCAGTCAGCGGATGGATGTGGTAAAGACTCACGGCTTGGGTTTCAGTATGACTGGGTGGAAATCCCTTGTGACTCGCTTGGCTGCACTTTAAGTCGTCCCAATACTTAACAATTGACTGAAGAGAGAGAGAATCCCATTCCCTTGTCTGTTTTCTACCTCTTCCTGATACTAGACAGCGGACTGGCATAGAATGGCCTTCCTAAGCAGCTTCCAGTCGATGACTATTCATCTCTTTAACATGGCATCTTTACATTGGGAGTTTGATGCATCACAATCAATAAGAAACTGCAAAGAAGGTGAGAGGAATGGCTAGAAAGTGATCGTTTATTGTCAGACCTGAATTTCAATTTCTTTGAACAGGCATCGTTAGATTATTGTGCAACCTAGTAGTTTGAAAAACTTGAGCAGGCCTTCATACACATGGTGGCTTATATCATATTGCTACAGTTTTGCATTCAACGCCTGTTGCAGCTTCTGAGAAAACCAAGCTTGATAGGTGACCCCCCCATCAGAAGTATGTGTGTGTATGACACAACAAACATGAAACGAGGATGACAGTGGTATTTCACAGCCTAAAGCACTACCCCAGCACTTTCACATCAAACCATCTGTTGTCATGAAGGACAAATACTAGAAAAACAATCACACTTCAACTATAAAGAGCAGCTGCATGGTTTTACAGAAGGATGGATGTTACTGTGCTGTAAAAAGTTCCATCTAAGCACCGAGAACACATGGGGAATACAGAATTCCCTGGAGGCCTGGGGAAAGTGGTTCCCCCTGTATATAACAGACTTGCAGCTGAAGATATAAGACTACAGCTCTACACGTTATCCTCCTGTGATACCAATTTGAGATGCAGAAGACTGAATCTACATTTACACAGATGCCTTTACAAAACAGTAAACATGCCGCTACTGCTGATACGAAGTAAAGATCGGACTCAATAGGCCGTAGGTTTTCCCTCTAGATACACTTGGCGAGGCCTTTCTATGCTGCCTAAACCTTGACAGCCATCTGCCAAGTCATAGTTGCCTTTTGCAATAAACACCTAACTGTGATTTAAGGGGTTAAATAGTCTCTCTGGATCAGAGTATCTATGAGCTTTAATAAGGATCTTGGTTCAGTTCACCAAAGTTTCAAAATCTAAAAAGGTAGCTAAACATTTATGCTCGGCTGACCAGGCCCAGATCCTTAAGAGCCATGGTGAGGGGGCCCAGACCCTTAAGAGCCAGGGTGAGGGGGCCCAGACCCTTAAGAGCCAGCGTAACGGGGGCCCAGACCCTTAAGAGGCAGGGTTAAGGGGCCCAGACCTTGCTGAACACGATCCAACAAATGGGATTAGGAAACTGTTGCGTTGTTTCCTGGGAACACGAGTTCTGCTGACTGCTAGGCTAGGTGTGGATAATCTAACCTCTCACACACCTCTCTGACCCCAGGAAATAGAAATGATGTGTCATACTTCCCTGTTCACTATCCACAAACCTAATGCCAATCGTGATAGTTAGCTTTTAAAACTAAAATGTGATCTGTTTTAGTTTATATTCCCTTGCATGTTATGATCAACAGAAGTGTTGCTTAACAAGTGCTTTACCTACAGTTTAGTCCAGCTAGCAGCTTCTGGAAGCTTCATCAAGCTGGTCAAAGCCCATTCTTCTGTATTCAATAACATTCTAGTAAATCGTGTTTTATACATGGTTGTCATGATATCCAACTAATTCGCTCACTGACTATAACTCAGAGACTTTAAATCACTAATAGTGATTTAAAACGACAGAAGTTGTGTCATTTACAGTCCCGATTTTTCGAGCTAGCTAGCTGGTCACCGTGTGAAGCTAGCAGCTAACTAGCTTAGCACACTGACTGTAAGCTAGTAAGACCCAGGACTACTAAATAATGTCAGGGAACAGACTGTGAAGGATATTACCTAAAGAAATGTTGTTATATTGTACAGTAAAGGTGGGCTTTGACGGTTATATGTGGACATTTGGACTACCAGTTAGCTAGTTAGCTGTTAGCAGATCAGTCCAGTCCCAAACAACTCATTCGAGTTCCGGGCGTCAACAAACGCCAAACGTAACTTTTTGCTCATTTCAAACTGTGATTGAACACACAGTTGTCAGATGTAAGGTACAATAATATGTACGCTGATATTATTAGTACCTCTACTTTCGAAAACAGTAGTAAATATTTGCTTGTTGAACGAGTCGTTCACGTAATCAGCCTCTGTTGGACGACTTATACGACGGAAGGTCTGCGATACATCAGTTAACAATCGTTAAGAATGATCAACTCGCCTCATATATAACTGGACATTTTATGATTTATCGTGACTTAATATGACTAGTAGACGATTCGTACGAAAAGGTGTCCTTATATACCTGTAGTTTTAGGCCAGTGAAGCTCACTGTAAGGCTATACGCGACACTGTTTGCTAACACAGGATTCTCCTAGGACACGTACCTGCAGAGTGGTGATGTGTTTGTCGTTGAATTTATTCTCACAGTATCTTAACACCAGTGAGGTCTTCCCAACACAGCCTTCACCCAGCAGAACCACCTTGAAGGAGTAGGTCTTGTTTCCTCCGGATCCTCCAGACGCCATGGTAGCAGAAGAGATCCTTCCTATGATGAACAGAAGCTGCGCCGTAGAAAAAATGCCTTCCTCCAGTCACATTAGATCATAAAGTCTCCAAGATCGGAAATCAAAGAAGGGAATTAAACCTCAGGAATAGATGGATTAATGCTGAATGTTAAACTCAGACTGGACCCTCTGAATGACAGCCAGTTTGATTTTCAACCAGCCTTAGATCGTCTTTTCTCTCTCCCCCTAATGGCGTCTCTGTGCTTCCTCTTCGTCATGGATCATATGATGAAGCTCCGGTCAAAGTGGCTGTTATGTGTTGACATTGATCTCACTTTCTTAAAACGTGATCCATGGTAGACACGACACAATAATGTCCACCATATAACATTTTGCTTCCTTGCTAAGAGATTAAGTGAACAAGAACGTGTTACTTTGTAACTGCATGTTTTATTGTCACTCGTTATGGTGAGAGACATCACAAATCATCATTTTCCCCCAGTTTGCTACTCATATTTTATTCATGATTCAGATTTGGGCCCAAATCGGTTCCATCTTTTAAAAACAGTGTTTGCTAAAGTGTGCACCTTTTTTCTTTGCATTATTTTTTGGGACACCAACATTCAACATTGACTTTAAGCAGCAATATAGTTTTAGTTAAAATAAGATACAGTGCAAATACAGAAGGCAGATTTGAATACCTTGACCAGAGGTTGTGTTCAGGACTCCAACATAGAAAGGGAAAATGGCAGCAACCATTTACCTAAAATACAATACTAATGTCACTTGTAATAAAAGGAAGAAAAAGCTTATAACCAAGAACATTGCAAAACCCCGTGCATAGATAGACTGCTAGTCTACTATTATTGCAAATTGCACACATAGGAATTATTTCCATAAAACACCAACTGACCGATGACATCATGTCTAGACTTGTTAGTGACATTAATACCGCAACCTAAATCACAGAGGACACCAAGGTGAAGTTGTGTCGTGTTCTTTCACTTTCCCAGAGATCTGACTGTGAGAGAGAACCTTTCTTGCCCACAGGGAAACACAAACACATTCATCTCAAATTCATCTATTGGTCAAGAGAATTTTCTTTTTCTTCCCAGTTAGGTCTGGATAGTGGAGATAATGGCTGCCTGTAAACACATAGGAAGGATTATGTGATTTATGCTTACTTCAGTTTCTCTCCCTAGCTCTTTGTCCCTCTCGTTTTTCTCACACACGCATAATTCATACCGTACAAATATATAGATTTGTTTATTATTCTAAACTTTTTATTTGTTATAGAGGGACAGTATACATTAATTGACATTTTACAGATAAAATGTAAATGCACCCAATTATAGCCAAAAAGCTAGTTTCTATTGGTAGTCCCCCTGCCAGAAGGAGAATGGCAAAGTTACCTATCAATTAAAATGATCTTACATGCTTTTGGTGGCTTTCTTAATCAGCAGACGGGTGCATGGTGACATCACACTGTCTGTGGGGCTCCTTATGTCATATCTGATTCAGAAGGGAGGGTGGGGGGGATTTGGAGGAGAGAAGCACTGATTCAGATAGGACTATGATTTAGGTAAAAATGACAGATGGCTCACGTCTTCACTTTGTACTTATGTTATTTGTACTTCTATGTTATTTGTATCCTCTTTGTATTGTATTTTTTATACATTGTATTTTTTGTAATCCTGTTTCATTTTTTATTATTATTATGTCACATATCTGTTCTATGTTTGCTCTTTTCTGACACAGTGAATTCTATGTTTGTAAATCTTGCATAGCGATTAAACCTGATTCTGATGTAAATAATAAACTACGTTGCGTTTCTATGAGCAGGTCTGTATAATATATTTACTCACTTTTCCTGGATCTTCTTCCTTTTGGCCAAGCTCGGAGTCGGTGGCTGGTTGCTTTTCACTTCAGTAACTTGCAATACTTTTCCAGTATTCATATTGTCTCTGTAACAAGGATAAGAATTTAGACCCCAACATGGTTTAGGCTGTGTCACGTTGCAAATAATATTTAATCACCAAAAACAATCGATTATAACTTGTTCAACTCACTTTAAAACTCGTATCCTTACCCGATCAGTGATTGTTACAGATGAATAGTTCCTATTAACGTGTTTCGTTATGAACCTTGATATTTTGAAGGTGGCGCTTTTTGACGTGATTCAAACTCTGTGGTTTCATTGGTGGTTTCAGAGTCACACGCCCAAAACTACATATCTAACATTCCCACCCCAATCCCACCTACATACTGTATTCTTTGTGGTCTTGGGCTGAGTAAAAAATAAATAAACCTTACACGTTTAAGCATAACACATCTTTTCTAAAAGTGGTATTGTACTATTCAAATTGTGTGTTTTTAATCATCCCGTCGATTTACTATATACTGTACATGATCAAATATAATAATCTGAATGTTTGCCGGTCAGCAATTCTCCCAGTTTTTTTCAAATTTGAACATGATCTAATCAAATCACGTAGTCTAGATCAGTTTTAACAGTCACAAGTGACGCTATGTGGATGACATTACTGCATATTCGACATTACATATACAGCCTCAATGCGAAAAGTCTGCAGATCACATTGGAGATGTGAATTATACATTGAGGTACGGATTTACTTCTATGTAGATGGCAACACTAAAAGATTCAACGCCCAACGTGGGGCTCGAACCCACGACCCTGAGATTAAGAGTCTCATGCTCTACCGACTGAGCTAGCCGGGCGTGCAGCACATTGGCAAGACATGTATTTTCACCCCTCTCTGGAATGTGCACTCTGCCCTTTATTAAGAACAGTGTGCTGCCTAAGACAGGGATC
Organism: Protosalanx chinensis; assembly: GCA_030340685.1. NCBI lineage: Eukaryota > Metazoa > Chordata > Actinopteri > Osmeriformes > Salangidae > Protosalanx > Protosalanx chinensis. The sequence continues at coordinate 583,461 of CM059335.1, read as the reverse complement.
ACATTATTCATGTTTCAAATCACATGGTATGTGGCTTTTAAGAGGCCACATAAATGATCGTTTTAAGAACGTTACTCTTGTATTCCAGTCTTGAAAGAAATGTCCTCTTATGCGTTCCTCTTTTTTCCCCTCAAAGACCACATTCAACTGCTCACAGAACACAGGGAGAATGTCTGGAATACAACACAACCTGAGTTTCTCTGGCATAACTGCCTGGTTCTGCTGAGTAGGCCTATGCAAATGATGACGACTGGTAAACTATTAACTTTACATGCTGACCCTAACCCTTGCACCCTGGTCACCAAGACCCCAAACCTGGTACTGTTCATACAATGCAACAAGGTCAAAATCTAGGAAACATTTTATTCCAGTAGTGCTTCATACAAACCCCTTTATGCTTTCAGGTTCTTAGTTTAAATGACAAATACAGCTTTGGGATCGCAGGGATCCAGCAGTGTTACATCACAACAATCATTTGCCATGTCTATCTCCATGACAATGTCACAATCACACACATTGAAACAATGGGTCTCAGGGGTACCTGATGACTAACCTAGCAACAAAGCAGGTGGCCTTCAGCACCCGTGTTCCTTCAGGGATAACAAAAGCACGTTCAAGGATGGACATTGTGTAAAATATTATCATAAATAATCAATAAAGTTAAGTTAATGATGAGGCCTGATGCATCATGTTCTCCCAGGTTTCTGCCATTGCAAAACAATTTACAAGTCGGCACCCCTGCCCACCTTTCAAGTGTGCTAAATGTGCATGAAAGATCACAGCCTCTTGGATCCAAGTCAATGTTGCTTTACATAGAAAACATCAACTCACTTTTAGATCCATTTGCTGAGATTGATGAAAACTGTTCACAAAGATGTACATTTACATGTATTCATTTTATCCAAAGCGACTTCCCAGACAGAGACTTTACAAAAGAGCCTTGGACACTGATCGTAACAACGTGATAGTCCCCAAACATTATGGGATGTCAAATTATTAAAAATAAAATGGAAAGATTATTCAAAACTAGGGAGTCTGTATAGCTAAAGAAACTCTCGGTTTTCTTTGTAGTCTCAGTAATGTAAAGTTCTATGCTAGTGTGGAAGCAGATCCAGGGCCGTGGTCCCAGTCAGGTCCCTATCGTGGCCAGAGAAGCCAGGCCAGGCCGGGCAGGAAGAGAGCAATGAGGATGGAGGAGAACAGGTTCACACCATTGTTGTCCAAAATGGGCTTCCCACAAATCCTTTTGGTGGTGATAGACTCATGATCCACCACCTTCCCTGTAACTGCATCGATACCTGCACATAAAGGGGAGAAAGAGAGAGATGATAAAGATGGTCACAAGCACGTTCTCCAACAATCTTCCAAGTTTAAATCAAGCTAGTCTAAGTATAGTGATCCGCTAATAATCCATGAGGAGAAAGATGAAAGCTGTGTTCGTGTAGATCGTCTTATTTGAATCAATCAATGGCCCTGTGCTCACCTGAATACTGCATGTGGGCCCCCAAGAACGAGTCCAGAAGGGAGCCAATCAAACCAGCCACACCTCCATACACAATGAGGGGCCACTGAGGATTCGCCAGGTGCAGGTCTTTGACGAATAGGTGCTGAGATATAAAATAAGCGACGCCCACTGCCAACCCACCCAGGAAGCTGGCCACTAAACCCACGGTGGTGACACCTCCATTAGTCCCTGAGAGGAGATGACACAACAAATGAAAACAACAAACCAGTCCTTGAATGAGGATGATAGAACAATTAAACCCCACTCTGTCTGAAAACCTAGTGTCTTGCAGTGTAATCCGAGCCTTGCCATTGATCATCCATGTGGTTGGTTACCTGCTGGGACCTCCTTCCAGGTGGAGATGAGCCTGGGCTGTGATTTGCTGAGGACAGGGCCCACCTCAGAGGCCCATGTGTCCCCCGTGCTGCAGGCCAGGGCCCCCAGCAGAGACAAGCACATCCAGGAAGCGGAGTACTGCTTCCCAAAGTCCACAGGGATCTCCCCCGGTCCCACCTCTATCATGTAGAGCAGAGCCAGCTCTGCGGGCACCCCTCCGTTACAGAGCACCTGGATCCAGTTCCTCTGACCACCTAAGGGAGGGAGACACACACACACACACACTTCAAAAACACTGACCAAGCCTTTGCCTGGAGCAATTCTCCTCGATAATCCCCTCATCCTTCTACCTTCTTTGTAGTCGGCGTCGATCTTCTTCTTGATCTCTCCCTTCCAGCGTGTCAGCTTGGAGGAGGTGATGAAAAAGCACAGCAGAGCGAAGAAGAAGCTCATGTTGGCCATAGTTAGACAGAAGCCAACAAAGATGGCTGAAACCGCAAGACAAAACAGACATCCATGATCAAGCTTCAAAACCTCCAAACCCAGAGATTCAGTAACAGTCCACTGCTTCAAACACCATAAGAAGAAGAGGCTTCATTAAAAAGTTTCCAGTTTTAACAAGCTCTCAGTAGGAATAAACCGCTCCTCTACCACATGCCCAGGGCACATCATCCTGCTTTCTGTCCACGACACAGGGTCCAAAACACGGCCGGTGACCAATCAATTGCCCTGTGTTTGGAACCCTCAATCTAGATAGCGGGCAGGACTAGCATGATGTCGCAATCCTCTTAACCATTTCACTGTGGCAGGGAACCAAGGGAAGCTGTTGTCCATTTTGTGGGGTGATTTTTATGAAGGTACGGCCCTGTCACATAACCGTACTTTAACACGTCAGGCCTGGTGAGTCAGAAAAGGTTAGACTCCGAAGTTTGATCAAAGGGGTGAGTTGTTTACCAGTGCTTCTGACATTTACATGATCAAATCCACTGAATCAAGTTTGGTTCGTTTCAACTCCCTCCTACATTTACATATCAAATGGCAGTAGATTTTGATACGGAGAGAGATGTCTGGCTTCAACCGATGGTTGTCAGTTCCCATTTGATAGAATTAATCAAATCCATTTGAGGTTTGTTTACATTCCAAACAACAGAAAATAGGCCCTTTAAATGTGGCTCATAAACAAGTTGATGAAAAACTGAGAACTCCCAAAGCGATTCATCTCACTTCAAAACTTCATCAAATGCAATGTTTTAGCTCTGAAAAGTGGTCATTCCTTGATAAAGAACAACCGTCCTCGTATAGTTATTGTGTTAACTGTAGGAATCCCAGTAAATGTAAGTTGTCCACAACCCTGATACCACACATCAGGGACAGACGGACAACGAGTCTCTTAACTAACCCTAGGCATCATGCTGACAGGCTTGGTGAATTAGTGTCTGAGCTAGGTCAGAGAATACCAGACAGAAAAGAATCTTTGGGTTTACCTCCAAGCCATCCGCTTCGGTTCAGGCTTTTCCTCTTCAGAGCTCTGGTGGAGATCACCAAGGGAACCAGGATGGAGAACAACCATCGCCATGGAGACACCAGCAGAGTGCCTGGAAACAGAACAGAGGGACCAGAGGGGCTTGACTCTGGTAGATCAGAGGAAGGACGTCTTGAAACAAGAGGAGACGCACACAATTTGCAGATTTACCGATCTTAAAAAAAAGATTTTGATTTGATTAAGAAACATTATTATGGATTTTCATCCCGTGTTCGGTTTCTTGGTAGGTCAACATGATTGGTGTTGGTGTGAAGGATCTCACCATAATACGTGCTCCCAACGATGGATATGATCCAGAAGAAGAGGGAGAGGGCCAGGGTGCCACACAACACGATCATATCAGTCATCATCTTACTTGACGTATTCTTTTATCAGTATATCATCTTTATAGTACACAGCAGATGACATAAAGAGCCCCTGTGGATTACAGTGACATGCAGGCTAAAGTTCATGAGAGCCATGATGAACAAGACAAGCAGTTATATCGATATATGGCATCAGCATTACATAGGTTTACGCTGGATAAAGCTTTAAATAAGAGACGATGTAGACAAATCTGCACCTGCAAAAGCCTGGTTTAAGGACACGACGAGTCCGATGTTTTCCATTTTGAAAAGAAAATGACACTGTAAATAAATCCCTCCCCCAAATAACAAAATTCAAACCAATTACTTCTAAATAAATGTAATCTAAGGTGTCCCTGTATCGCTTGCAGGCTCCCAGTAAAACATTGATCCTCTCCTAACCCTAACCTGACCACGGTCACGATCCACTTCCGCTGTCAAGTCAACCAGGATCATTTAAAGGAACAGGAGCCCATCCAAGGATGTTTACATTGACTATTTTAAAACCAATTTTAAGACAATTTTGCAAATACTGTCAATTAATTAATTCTACATCATGACTGAATGTGGAGAAAGATGTCGACTGCGATAGAGTATAAGAGTTTCTGGTAAAAAAATTATATATACTGTATATATAAAATAAAATAAATAAAAACCTTCATGCATTTGACCTGCATCCTCAAATAACCATTTAATACTTTTATAAAATTTAAAGAACGTAATACAACATTTAAGTGTTCAAATGAATTCAATTTCAGCCCCAAACACAAACGTGACACTATAAACCCCTGGTTACCCACCGAACAGTGAGAAGTGAGGACCACATACATTTTTCCCTGCAAGTTGGCAGCTGAATCAGTGAAGTATTTTTAAAGCAGCTATCCAAAAATACGGATCCACCCTAAATGAAACCATGGCCAATGGATGAAGCATCACATGATGGGAGATTTCAGCCTTGAGGATCTGTGATGGCTCGACATCAGACATCGACCACATCAGCTGCCTTTTGGACTGAAGAACAATCACAGCTGTACCGTTTATAAAATTCAGAGTGCATGGGTGGATGAGAACCAGAAGGAGAGGTCGTAAAAGAGATGTTCTAGTTATTTCTTAGAACTACTCAGCACATGTTCTCTGATTGCATATGCCTTCTTCCAGGAATCTCACTGAATGCTCTTTTTGGTGTCCTTGTGCATGAGCTTGAGTCTCTGTCATGGCCATGCCCTGGAACATCCAGCCTTCTTTAGTGCATCATAGCAAAGATGGATCATTGTCTATTCTCAGCATGTTTCTAGAATACACAATAAAATATGTACAATATGATTACATACGTTTGTTGCTCTCAACTTCAGCCTTTAAGAATGTTATTTGCTGCTTAATAGCCATATTTTCTTTCGCTCCCTCTGCAGTTACATCTTATAGCCACTAGAGGACACTACATGTCAACTTTATCGACTTGTATCGCTGTTGACTTGAAACAGCTTCAGTCCACACCACAAAAATATTTCCCTCAAGTATGTTGTTGCATGGGAGCATAAATGTTTCGTAAACACAGTTGACATGAAACTGGGGCCGAAACCTTTTTGAGGAGCTGGGTTCAAGGCTCTGAATAAGTGGCCAGTAGGCAAGTGGTGATCATTACTGATAATCCATGGCATGAATAGACATGGTTCTGGGGTTGGTGGGCCTTAACTGTACACTACAGGTGAAGTGTGACCAATCAGAAGGCTTTCATCAGACACCTCTGTCTGCATGGAAGGACATGTAGTACTCTGCTACCTGGAGGAGGTGATGTCATTGTGTGTGTGTGTGTGTGTGTTTGTGCGTGTGTGTTGTCTTCATGGCTCCTTATAGTCTGGGTGGGAGAAGAATGGTCTGGAGTCTTTTTGTGCTGCACCAACCTGGCACCACCCCTCTGATAATACCCTCCCTTGGGGTTCCCAGGAGAAATACGTGTCTGTGTTAGAGGGTGTGTGTGTGTGTGTGTGTTAAATAGAGCACTTTGTCATGAAGACATAATAAAGGACAGTTAGATCACCCTTAAAACCCTCAAAGATTTCAAACTGAAAGACAGTGTTTTATATATATATATATATATATATATATATTGATGAGTGTCTTTGTTCTGCCTGAGAAAAAGAGGAAGATAGAGAGACAGAAAAACACAGACAGACAAACAGTGCAGACAGACAGACAGCAGTGTTGGAACAAGTCTAGCAGAGTTATGTCAGCTATGGCTGCCTTAAATAAACTACGGCTGATACACTTAGCACTTAGGGAGCTGGCGGAAAGTGAGATGTTGTTTCCAGCGCTCTCGGACACGCTCGGTGAAAGTTACGGCGCGCTCAACGCCATTAATCACGGCCAAGATGAAGCGCGGCACCGCGTTTTGATTCCACGTCACGAAAGCCCCACGACGTACACGCCGGTCTGGATTGGAGTGTGAGTGGACGAGAAGGGGGGGGGGGGGAACGATGACGAGTGAGGATGTGTAATGTGTGTTGGGGTTGGGGGGGTGGCGGCGGGGGTGGGTGGGTGGGTGGGGGGGGGGGGGGTATGAGTTTTGTAAGCCGGTAGGGCTCGAATGGTTACTTTAATATTCCATGAGGACCTGGAAAGTTCCCATGCTGCTCTGCTTCAGACTGATCTGAGTCTGGTCGAGCCCTCACAGAGACGTCTGTCATGCACCTTCACGTGATCCTGCTCCTGTTCAAAAACATGGGGTGCTGTGTGCACCTGCTGGTAGGGGAGGCGTGGAGTTATGTGAAGACGGAGAAGGTGAAAGAGGCGAGAAAGAGCTGCGAGTGAAGGCGGAGAAAGAAAGAAAGAAAGCGAGAGAGAGAGAGAGTCAGGGAGAAAAGCGAGGGAGAGAGAGATCGGTCTTTGTGGTCTGGCTTTCTCTCCGGCGTCTGTCATCCCCTCGCCAGCCACCCTGTCATTCCCAACACTGTAATTTTCACATGCTAAACCGAACGTGTCAGAGGCTCTTGTCGTGCGCAGCCCGCAATATTTCCCCCTGGGTGTCTGTCTGTCCACAGGCGTTCTTTCTGCCAGCACATGATGCTTCCACAGGGGGGGACTGAGGGACTCCCTCCACAGAACCCAGGATCCATCGGCTGGGCCCGAACCAAGCCCTGACTAGCCTGGCCTGCTGGGTCGATTTGTGGACGCGGCTACGACGTCTTGAAGAGAGCACGTAGAAATTGAATTCCAGAGTCGGTCTGTTGGCTTCAAGTTCAGATGAGAGTCTGTAAGATTCGCTCAGAATCTATTAGGGTTTCTCCTTTTACTGTTCATTTGGTTCCAGGTGTCTCTATAGTAGAACATACTAGAAATATGGTATCAAGCATGTTTTGACCTGTCATTTCGACTCCCTGACTATAAACAGTATCTCCTCCATGACCTGATAAAAAAAATTATAATTCTCAAATAGTTTAATTTGGTTTCGTTTCTGGGAGGACTGCAGCTAACTCCCTTTGTTCTTGTGCCAAGGTGCAGTTTGTCTGTGGGTCAGCCCAAGGAAAACAATAGGAGTGTAAGTGAGGCAGAGCACTAGGTATCTGAGGAGGGATGGAGCAATTGAAATCACCTCATATTTCCCAACAGCCCCCCCCCCCCCCTCCTCCCCTGACTGTGTACGTGTGTGTGTATGTGCGTGCAAACCTGTGTGTGTCCCAGGAACAGACTGAGAGCTGTAAATCAAGCTGCACTTGTTGATCGCAGCAGCAGAGCGACGCACACGCGCGCACGTACACACTTTACACCCCAAGTAATTCCCTGCCACTGCCTGGAGCTGTGAATGGAACCATTACAGCAAGGTAACTTGATCCCCTCTCAAGTGGAAGAGATAGAAGAGTAAATGGCACCACTTAAGTCCTGCTGGTCCCCTGTATTCAGAGGAAACCACAATAGTTGAACAGCATAGTAGAGCAATGCAAACACACCCTGGGCCCCTGCGCGGCCACCCCAGACCCCCCCCCCCCCCCCCGCCTCCAGCCCCTAAGCCTCCCAGGCCTCCAGACACACAGCCCAGCTCAGGAACGGCCCTGGGCCCGGATACTGAAGACTAGGAAGAGGCAACTCAACTCCTACATGGCTCAACAGTTAACATAGACACGCACACGCCAACACACACGCACGTAGTATATTCCCGGTCTCGAACACACATGCACCAACAGCCGGAGGTGCATCCGAGGAGAAGAACAAATACGAAGTGTTCCCCCCCCTAAAAGCTCTGCCCGCGGGGCTGAAAATGATCCAATTAGCTGTCCTCTGATCTCACAGTCATCTATCAAGCTGGTAACAATGTGCTTTAACTGTCACACTTCCACGCATGCACGCACACACACACGCACACACATACAACCCAGTAAGCAGATCCCTAGACCAATCATGCGGACCTTGGGGCTATCCTGTGAGGTCACTGGATGAGGTCATCAGGTAAACAGGACGTCGTTACGAACGTTTTGTTTATCTTCTTCTAATGTGGGCTCTCCGAAATATGCCTCTTTAACCTCAAACTAGGAAAACACATAGTGCTGGAGGGTCTGCGGTTGGAACACTCCCGACATCCAGCCAAACTTATCTGTAACAAATCAGGTGAAGTTCTCCTGCCAACCCATCAGGACCATCCGAACCACCTCCACTACACAGACGCAGAACGCCCGATAACGGTCTTCACAGACAGGCCATGTCACCCTGTTCCCGCCTCAGAATCTGACCATGGCTTTGAACAAAGGACTGCATTGATAGTCTATATCACACCCTTTTCAACTGTTCATATCCAGGGACAAATAAACGGTGTGTAAGAGAGAGAGAGAGACAGTTTGCAATACATTGGCACATTAACATGGCCGCCATGCCAGCGAATGAGCAACTTCAGCCCTTGAGGCCCACTGACCACATGAACCCAATATTGATGACTGAATGTGGCTCTGTGCAAAGGGAACACACACACAGACACACAGTTATAGTCATGGAAACATTAAATAACCTGCATCAGGTGTATTTGGGGCCAATCCTTTAACAGAGCAGTATCTGCCCAGGGTGCTGTGGTGTGGGTGAGAGAGCAGTTTAGAGAGAGAGAGCAGTCTTGATAGAGAGAAGGCTTAGGAGAGAACAGTCTTGATAGAGCAGGTTTAAGAGTGAGAGCAGTCTTGATAGAGAGCAGGTTTAAGAGAGAACAGTCTTGATAGAGCAGGTTTAAGAGAGAGAGCAGTCTTGATAGAGAGCAGGTTTAAGAGAGAGAGCAGTCTTGATAGAGAGCAGGTTTAAGAGTGAGAGCAGTCTTGATAGAGAGCAGGTTTAAGAGAGAGAGCAGTCTTGATAGAGAGCAGGTTTAAGAGAGAACAGTCTTGATAGAGCAGGTTTAAGAGAGAGAGCAGTCTTGATAGAGAGCAGGTTTAAGAGAGAGAGCAGTCTTGATAGAGAGCAGGTTTAAGGGAGAGAGCAGTCTTGATAGAGAGCAGGTTTAAGAGAGAGAGCAGTCTTGATAGAGAGCAGGTTTAAGAGTGAGAGCAGTCTTGATAGAGAGCAGGTTTAAGAGTGAGAGCAGTCTTGATAGAGAGCAGGTTTAAGAGAGAGAGCAGTCTTGATAGAGAGCAGGTTTAAGAGAGAGCAGTCTTGATAGAGAGCAGGTTTAAGTGAGAGCAGTCTTGATAGAGAGCAGGTTTAAGTGAGAGCAGTCTTGATAGAGAGCAGGTTTAAGAGAGAGAGCAGTCTTGATAGAGAGCAGGTTTAAGAGAGAGAGCAGTCTTGATAGAGAGCAGGTTTAAGGGAGAGAGCAGTCTTGATAGAGAGCAGGTTTAAGAGAGAGAGCAGTCTTGATAGAGAGCAGGTTTAAGAGAGAGAGCAGTCTTGATAGAGAGCAGGTTTAAGAGAGAGCAGTCTTGATAGAGAGCAGGTTTAAGAGAGAGCAGGTTTAAGTGAGAGCAGGTTTGATTCAGCGACGCTGAATGAATGAGCCCCCCATCTTCTGTCATTCTCACATTTGTGATGAAAGCTCTCCTCTCACAGGAAGACACGGTCCCACGTTTGGATTTTCAAGAAGCCTCAGACAGGTTTCCCTGCCTAAGGAACAGCCCTCCCTCAAAACTCCTGTCACTCAAGGCGCTTTGTGGTTTGTGTGTGTGTGAAAATCTGCATGTGTGTCAGAAGTGGTGTTTGAAGTGGTGTTGGGTGCGCGACACAGCGAAGGAAGTGACCTGAGGTGAACCTTCTTTAAACTGACGCTGATGAACTACCCTTCTGTGGCCACAACACCGACCCAATCACTTGATCCCTCTCTCTTTCCCTCTCTTTTCAAATCTATTTGAACCGATTTGTCTTTCTCCTTCTCAATCTCTTTTACATTCAATCTGGATCTACAGCTGACTCTTCAGAGGTGATTTCAAGACTCCCTCTGACTCGATTTTGGATCCAAGTGTCCAGGCCAGTCAGAATTTTGCTTCAAGACTGCGACACATCTGCAAAAGAGTCGCAATTGAACTGACTGACGTTTAAACAGCCCTGTTAAATCCAATCATCTTTCATTTACGCAAGATTGTATTTGGTTAGTCCTGACTGTATCCTCCCCGTAACAAACAGGCTCTTGTGTGAGAGGAATGGCCGGTGAGTAGTCTTTGTTGAGAGAGGGGCAGTATTACACACAAACACGAACCCCTTTCGCCGACCGCAGAAATGTGCTGGAGCGTCGCTCATCTCATCTCTCTGTCTGGGCGGTCAGGACAATTATACACTATTGGTCTCGGTCTTAGTCTTTCTCTCCTCCTTCTCTTCCTTTCTTCGCCACGCTCCCTCCTTCCCTCTCTCATCTGTTGTCCAGATGCTGGGGCAGATAAGATGGATTGTAGCGGGAGGGAGAGGGAGGGGTGGAAAGCGATGGAAGAAGGTTCGAGCCCTTTCGCTTCCCGCGGCGCTTTCAAATGCTCCTCTGAGAGAAGCCGGAGAGAAATACCTGTGATGAGGCGCGTACAGGTGAAGCCCTGGCTAACACGGCTCGCAGGTGAGGCCCTCGCCGCCTCGCTAACACGACGAGAACTTCAGATCTTCAGTTTCCCTTTTATTTGTCTCCGTCACCGCCCCCCCCGTTCCTTTTTTCTCTCTATCTTTCTTGATCTCTGTCTTTCCATCTGTCACTCTCTGACGGTCCAAGTCTCTCTCTGTGCTGTGTCAAGGTAAATTGTATTATATTGAGGACTATTAAAATGATGAAGGTTTCCTGTCCAGGCATCGGGAGTCTGTCCTTCAGCGGAGGATAATCTGGAGTCTGGACCCAGTCGAGACCTCGCATTCCACCTAGCGTCCACACACGCATACACACACAAACACACACACACACACACACACACACACACACACACACACACACACACACACACACAGCCTGCTTACTGTCTGATCTCAGCTGGGACTGCAGTCTTTGATCCTGAGAACACAGCTCACTGGCGTCAGCATGATTTGTGGCTGCATCAGCAGCAACAGGAACATCGAGGTTTATGGGGACGTTTTGTTGGGTATTTTGTAACATTTGATATATATATTAAAAAAAAGAGCAGCCTGTTTCCATTTTGTACATTGTTGCAACACAACACAATGACGAGACACCAAAATCAGGTTGCGGTATAAAAAGTCGAAAAGGATTGATTTATAGTCATGTTCAAAATTACGCGTTCGAAAAGCCTCATCGAATGTGGTTGCGGTTAGAATTTTAATCGTCGTGTTTGAAGAGAAGAGTTAGAAGAAGTGAGAGTAGGAGGAGAGGTCTGTTTTCCTATTGGGAAACTTTCCTTCAACAACGCTTGGCGCTTGATTCCTACTAAGTGTGTGTGTGTGTGTGTGTGTGTGTGTGTGTATTTTGTATTTGAATGTGTATCCTTGTTTATGTGTGTGTGTCACATGTCACGGAGAATACGCCAACAAATTCATTCCGAAGAATGACAAGCATGAAACCTGCTCCCCGTCCAGAACAGAGCTGCCACTGCCATGACTGACAGAGTTTACACCAGATCTTTCAATTCATCTGGATCAACAAACACAGACAAACCAGAACAAAGTCCTGAACCAGAACCACAACTAGAACCACAACCCTGGACCTGGACCTGGACCAGAACACACCAGTATTTCTCCCCAAAAAACTTTACACAAAATATTTGTGAGTGAAAACAGTTAGCATCCACTTGGTTTTCCATGCTGCCTTTCTCCCCCTCTCCCTCCCTCCCTTCCTACCCCCACCCTCCCCCCTTTATACTCTTCTCCTTTCAAGCCCTCTGGTCTGGACAAATGAGATTAAATCTCTCTCATAATATACACAAATAATTATCAGCCTAACTTGGTGTGTGAGAGGCTGTGTTGGCTGTGTGTCAGACCTCCCAGAACGAATAGGCTCATGACTGGAGCAACTCCAAACACACACACACACCCGCACACACGTACACACGCCCCCAAATACACACACGCATTCTGGTCCGCTGGTGCTGTAATTCAATTACTTCAATCTTGATTTAAATGAACTATTTAAGTTTAGGATCAATGTCACAGTGACTACTGTTTAAATTGTTCTTAATACACTGGCTTAAAAATATACCCCAATGAAATGTTTTTCCCTTCGTTCTATTTGTAGAAGATCGGAGGAGATTAGGTCAATCGTGTTAGACTGTCTGTGTCCTTCTGAGGAGCCCATGAGCCCGGGAAGTGATGTCAATTCCACTGGGATTCCAGAGGTGATACTAGGACAGATGACTCAGAGAGGACGTCTCAGATTATCTGAACTCCCAGTGAAACTCCCAGCTCGGATTAGACACATTCGATTATGCGAAGCATGACAGGATACGCCAGCGCACACGCGCGCGTACGTAGACGCACACTCCAACACGTTGAAGAGATGAAGGGACGCCATCCGATTCGTATCTCGCACGGATGCGCTCGGTTTCCGACTGTGAACTCGGAGCTGTGAAAATCCGTCTGAACTGGCTGTGTTTGTCGAGTGTCTGTCGCTAACAAATCCTGGATACTTTCACTTGTCGTGTTCCCTGTGCTCTGGAATGGAATCGTCTGCGTGTGTGTGTCGGTGTGTGTGTGTCCGCGGGGGGGGGGGGGGGTGCACGCGGGACGGACGTCTGTTTGTGTTCCGGCTCAAGGCTGTGCGAAGTGTGAAGACATTATCGGTGTAATCTTGTGTCGTCCAGAGATGGGCCTGTTTACAGACACAGCACGCACAGATCTGGAAGGGTATTTATTAGCTGCTTTGAAGCTCCAGCACAGCGCCTCCGATGTGGCCCCCACCTCCACCTATTCAAACCAGCTGGAGGTTACAGGGTCAATCCCTGGGCCCACACCAGACTGTAGAGCGGCCGGCCAGCCAATGAATGGCTTCAGTTGTTACCTTTGACCCTTAGGGAGCAGTAGGAGTGTATGGCTAAGATACCAAGCTAATGGTGACTCATCTGAAGAATGTGTTGGTATCAAGGATCAACGCTCCATCACCGCTCCACAGCTTCATAAAAACACGTAATGTAAACCAGGTGGGAGAGCTTTTTAGTGTTATGAGTTGACACTTCGGGGGAAAAAAGACAGTGTGTGTGCGTGTGTTTGTCAGAATGTGTGACTCACCGAATGACCAAGTTAAAACTCCCTTACAGAATATCCAATTCTGGATTATTCAATTTGAAAAATAACATTACATTATAAAAAATCGAAGCCAAATATTTCATCATTACTTTTATTACACCCTTACGTGTATAAGGGATTAGATTATAATGGACATGAACGTAAAAGCCCTAACATTCCCAGTCTAATTTCAATAAGATGACAACGGACTGGCATGGACATGGACACACACACACACACACACACACACACACGCTCCTTGGGTTGGAATCATTGGAGAGGGTTAATTAAACCTCTTGGAACAAGAGAGACGTTCAAACTTGCACACAGACATCAAAGAAATGTGCGGTTCATATTTCCTCTCAATAAATATTTATTTCCTCCAGATTCCCCGGGAATCAAGACCGAAGTCTTTATTCTGCTCTTCGGTGGTTGATTGTGTTGCTGGTGTGTAATTATATCTGAGGGGTGGAACCCTGTGCATTACACAAGGACACGTTCTGTTTATGATGGATGCCGCACCGACAAGATAGAATGAGGGGGGGGGGGGGGGTGGATATGTTCGATAATTAGATGAGTGGACTTCACACAAGGCTCTCCATGAGTTTCTGCTCCCCCACCTCCTCCCCCACCTGCTCCCCACCTTCCTCCCCATCTCCTCCCCCACCTCCTCCCCCACCTCCTCCCCCACCTCCTCCCCCACCTTCCTCCCATCTCCTCCCCCACCTCCTCCCCCACCTCCTCCCCACCTGCTCCCCCACCTTCCTCCCCACCTCCTCCCCACCTCCTCCCCACCTTCCTCCCCATCTCCTCCCCCACCTTCCTCCCATCTCCTCCCCCACCTCCTCCCCACCTCCTCCCCCACCTTCCTCCCATCTCCTCCCCACCTTCTCCCCATCTCCTCCCCCACCTCCTCCCGCACCTCCTCCCCCACTGCTCCCCCACCTTCCTCCCCACCTCCTCCCCCACCTCCTCCCCCACCTCCTCCCCACCTTCCTCCCATCTCCTCCCCATCTCCTCCACGCTCTCCCCCACCTTCCTCCCCCATCTCCTCCCCACCTTCCTCCCCATCTCCTCCCCACCTCCTCCCCCACCTCCTCCCCCACCTTCCTCCCCATCTCCTCCCCCACCTTCCTCCCCATCTCCTCCCCCACCTCCTCCCGCACCTCCTCCCCACCTGCTCCCCCACCTTCCTCCCCACCTCCTCCCCACCTCCTCCCCCACCTCCTCCCCCACCTTCCTCCCATCTCCTCCCCCACCTCCTCCCCCACCTCCTCCCCCACCTTCCTCCCATCTCCTCCCCCACCTTCCTCCCCATCTCCTCCCCCTCTCCTCCCGCACCTCCTCCCCCACCTGCTCCCCCACCTTCCTCCCCACCTCCTCCCCCACCTCCTCCCCCACCACCTCCTCCCCACCTTCCTCCCCATCTCCTCCCCATCTCCTCCCACGCCTCCTCCCCCACCTTCCTCCCCATCTCCTCCCCCCACCTCCTCCCCATCTCCTCCCCCACCTCCTCCCCCACCTCCTCCCCCACCTTCTCCCCATCTCCTCCCCCACCTTCCTCCCCATCTCCTCCCCCACCTCCTCCCGCACCTCCTCCCCCACCTGCTCCCCCACCTTCCTCCCCACCTCCTCCCCCACCTCCTCCCCCACCTCCTCCCCCACCTTCCTCCCCATCTCCTCCCCCACCTCCTCCCACGCCTCCTCCCCCACCTTCCTCTTCATCATACATGAGTGTTTCATGTGGTGGCTGGACCGGGGCCTACACCAACACTGCTCGCTTGTCGTCAGAACAACTTGCAGCAATCAAG
>CM059335.1:555887-567817 GCA_030340685.1 Protosalanx chinensis | reverse complement strand
CAGTGTCGTGTTCGGGTCTCGGAAGGGTCACGCTGCGTCCAGGTGGAGGGGGGAGGAGAGGGGGGCAAAGCGGGTGTGGGAGGGTGGTTCAATCGCGCTCTCTCTTCGCGTGTGCACAGCCAGCGCAAGGCAAACATAGCTTGGCCTCCCCTCCCTCCCTCCCTCCCACCCCTCGCCCCCTCCCCCCGTACCCCTTTCCTCTGTCTCTACCTTCTCGCACCTAGAGCCCATCCCTCCCCTCCCCTCCTCTCCCCTCCCCTTCGCTCTCCTTTCCTCTCTTACGTCGACATTTTTGTGCTCCTAATTCGTTCCGCGTCGGAGAACAGAGTGTTTCACACTTCTAGGCCAGATGGTCTTGTCTCATATTCAATATCTGTCTTCTATTAGAGTTGTTTGAAATGAGTTTGCAGTTTCGTACAATGAACCCGAGCTAAATATATAAAACTGTACAGGTATTTGAGGGCCCTCAGCCTCCAAGCATAAACACACACACACACACACACGACCAAACACACGCTATTTATCATCATTCATAAACAGATTATGTCATTGGTTGGTGAGCGTGAGGGCGATCTGATTCATTTATTTGAAACAGTCAGTTTGACAGAGCAAACCCCCCCCCTATTTGTAAAGACCCAGACCCACGCACGGCCTTGCGTTCAATCAGGTCTTCTCACCCGGTAAAAGTGACCGAGCGGCGAGAGGGAAGAGTGCGTGAGAGTCCCGGCGAGTTGAAACAGGAATGATGGAAAGATGCAAAGTGCGAAAAGGCTAAAAGCGAGAGGAGGGGGGGGGGGGGGGGGGGTGAACTATTTTGGGTGCCGGACATTTACTACCACTACTACCCTGGGACATGTGACAAAGTTTCACAGGGAGGAACAGGACACCACACACCTCCCCACAAACCCCATCACATGCTGCCTCTGAGGCCATGTTAAGTATTGCCTTCTGAGAGGGGGAGGGGGTCTCTGGGGGTTCCGCCACCCCCCCCCCCCCTCACCCGGGGGTGGGTGGGTGTGGGGGCATGGTGCAGGACGTAGGCTCGCTGGTGGTCCAACGTAGTGCTGCCCGGAACTGTAAACACTCCCGAGCGGAGGGCTCGATGTAACCGATAGGCTCCGCGCCCCCACACACAACCTGTCGCCCCTTGCGTCCGAAACAGCTGCGGCGAAAAAGCGCCGTATGAAACCGACTCCAGCGCACACGCACCTAGACCCTGCTAAACCCTCTCGCGCTCTCCCCTCAAATCCCTTCACTGCTACCCCTTCGCATTACACACCCCAGGCCCTTCCAACTTCCCTAGCCTCTGCTGGTCCCCTGGCCTCTACGGGCCCCCCACCGCGGCCTCTCTACCGCCCTCCACCCTGTCATCGCGTGGCCGATCGCTGTATTAGAGCGCTGGGGGGGGGGGGGGGGGGGGGGGGGGGGGGCGGAGAGGGGGGAAGGGGGAGCTGCTGTTTTTTCCTGGAGAGCTCAGCTGTGCGGATAGCCAGAATACCTCTGTGAATGCTATCTCCGCTCTGCTAGAGGAGGAGCCGCTACGTGGATGAGGGGAGGGCCTCATAGTGCAGCTGCGCTCTGGGGACCAGTCAGAGTCCATGTGTGACTACGGGGAGAGCCTCCTGGTGCAGCTGCGCTCTGGGGACCAGTCAGAGTCACTGTGTGAATACGGTGAGAGCCTCCTGGTGCAGCTGCGCTCTGGGGGACCAGTCAGAGTCACTGTTGTGAATACGGTGAGAGCCTCCTGGTGCAGCTGCGCTCTGGGGACCAGTCAGAGTCACTGTGTGAATACGGGGAGAGCCTCCTGGTGCAGCTGCGCTCTGGGGACCAGTCAGAGTCACTGTGTGAATACGGTGAGAGCCTCCTGGTGCAGCTGCGCTCTGGGGACCAGTCAGAGTCACTGTGTGAATACGGGGAGAGCCTCCTCGTGCAGCGGCGCTCTGGGGACCAGTCAGAGTCACTGTGTCAATACGGGGAGAGCCTCCTGGTGCAGCTGCGCTCTGGGGACCAGTCAGAGTCCCTGTGTGAATACGGCTAGAGCCTCCTAGGGCAGCTGCGCTCTGGGGATCCCAGCAGATTATGATGGCTGGTCTAGAAGTGTTTGACGAACACCTTCAGCTTTTCTGCATTCTAAGATGACCATTTCTACTATTACTTATGAGGAGAATTAAGATGTCAGGCTTCCTTGTTCCAAGAAGTTTAATCAACTCTCTCCAAGGATCCAAACCCAAAGAAGGAAAGGGTGTGTGTACGTTAGTGTGTGTGTGTGCACGCGTGTACACAGCCTGCAGCTGGCTAACACATCCCAGGAGACAACTGACAGGAAGTCCTGCAGCGGAATCCCCGGTCATCAACCAGCTGAGGAGCTGCTGTCACTGAACACAAACACACACACCTGCCTTGTCCATTCAGCCCCAGCAGCTTGGGACTGGCCGGCTTCAGATGGGCCGTTTCGGAAGTGTGTGTCATACTCACAGCTCTTCTAGGAAGTGGAGGTTGGAGAGGGCACTGCTGGGCAGAAGGGTCAAGTTGTTCATGCTCAGATCCCTGAACAGACAGAGAGAGAGAGAGAGAGAGAGAGAGAGAAGAGAGAGAGAGAAGAGAGAGAGAGAGAGAAGAGAGAGAGAGAGAGAGAGAGAGAGGAGAGAGAGAGAGAGAGAGAGAGAGAGAGAGAGAGAGAGAGAGAGAGGTAGAGAAGAGAGAGAGAGAGAGAGGTAGAGAAGAGAGAGAGAGAGAGAGAGAGAGAGAGAGAGAGAGAGAGAGAGAGAGAGAGAGAGAGAGAGAGCGAGAGCGAGAGAGAGCGAGAGAGAGAGAGAGAGAGAGAGAGAGAGAGAGAGAGAGAGAGAGAGAGAGAGCGGAGAGCGAGAGAGAGCGAGAGAGAGAGAGAGAGAGAGAGAGGAGAGAGGAGAGAGAGAGAGAGAGAGAGAGAGAGAGAGAGAGAGAGAGAGAGAAGAGAGAGAGAGAGAGAGAGAGAGAGCGAGAGCGAGAGAGAGCGAAGAGAGAGAGAGAGAGAGAGAGAGAGAGAGAGAGAGAGGGAGAAAGCAAGAGAAAGATAAAGAGGCGGGGGGAGGAAGAGGAAAATAACGTTAATACACGGGCAGAGCAAAACTTCCAGCTGCTCAGATTGTATGTTGTGGAGGGAAACATCCTGGACGTGGAGATATAACACGCTTTAACAATCGCTGGTTAGCGTGTCACTGTTCGAGCAGTTGGTTTCCCTGGTCTAAACCAAGTGTGTCAAGATTCAAAGATTACCCTTCAGTGAGGGAGAGCTTTCCTGCGTCTCCGACACACACACACACACACACACACCGTCACATTTTAAGAGGCACACCCCCGGAGATGACTGCATTGGAAGTATTACACTTGTAACCCAGTATGTTCACATGGTTTAACAATATATCCTGTGTTCTTCAAGACGCACACCACACACACACACACCCTGCCTCCCTCTATCAGGCAGATCAGGCAGTATCTCCAGAGTGATACCAGCCAGGTGTCCCCAGTCAGGCGGCTGGTAGAAGCGGAAGCTTCTGGAACAGAACAGAGAGCCGTCTGTACCTCCCGCCCTGCGGCCCTCACACCTCTCCTTCAAAGCCCGGGGGGCAGGCAAAGAATCCGCACGGCACCGAGCTGCGATACAAGCACTTCAAACAGGCCCGTTACCGTCGAGAATGTCCTCCGCGCGGTCTGGTCTCGCGGCAAAGACGGTCAACGCCGAGAGGGGGGGGGGGGAACTAGGGGCAACGCATGCCTAGAGATGGGACCTCGCAGACCGGAGAGGAGGATGGACAGATCGTAGGAAGTCTTATCTTAGTCTTACCTATTTCTCTCTGCAGAAGAGCAAGTCAAACATGGAGGATCAGGTACTCTCTTTTCCAGAGCCCTGAGCTGTGAGTGAAAGCACGCAGACCAGATCCAGTTGTAAGGATGGGAGAGAAAGGGATCATGGGGGGGGGGGGGAATCTAGAAGGTATGTTTCTGTCTGCTGTGTTCTTCACCCTGCGGTCACAAACACACACACACCAGCAGGGGGGCTCCTCTTAAACATCAGAGAAAGCTGTAAAGCTGTGTGTGTGTGTGTGTAGGAGTGTTGGTGCGTACGTTGCGTGTGCATGCCGAGCACGTGTGTTGCGCCTTAGCCGTAAACCCCCCCCCCCCCCCCCCCGCAGTGTAACCGTGGGAACGGAGCAGACTGGGAACCATTGTGTGTGCGTGTGTGTGACTTCGCAGGGCCAGCCTTCCTGTGTTAGCCAATCAAGCCAGCCTGGACCGTACTGTATGCCCCAACCTCCATCACACCAATGAAAAGGAGCGTTAGGAAAAAGGCCTTAGCCCCCCCTCACTCAACAGAAGACACAAAGAGCCTGATTAACAACCATTACAACTCCTGTCAGCTGGGAACACACAGAGGCCCTGTTTTCTAGAAGGTTCTCGTCTGATGTTAAAATAACATACGTATTTAGGCGACAAACAACAACAACAACAACAACAACAACAACATCAGGAAGCTGATGTGCGCTGCTCCAGCAGGCTTATCTCAGTCTAGGTCAGTTTCAGAAGCACTTTCAATTTCGTTGTACCTGGTGACAATGACAAATAAAGATCTATCTATCAGTTTCCCCTCCAATGCGAAGGTGCATTTGGTTTATGAGGCGTGCAGCATCGCCGTGGAGGTGGGTGGCTGTCAAAGGGCCCTGGGCCAGGGTCCCAGAACACGGCCTGGTTTGGCCGCTGGGCCGACTTGTTTGACTTGGACACCACTCAAAGACTGTTGTTTTACAGTAGACGCACACACACACACACACACACACACACGAGTGAGTCACACACAGGCAGAGCGAATCAAATCAAACCCGAGCGTGGGCCTGTGTGCGGCGGTTTGCGATGCGTGTGTTTACTTGTTGCTGTAGTGCAAGTTGCCAAAGCTAACACAAAGACAGCGATGATCTCATATCCATCCACATATTCAGTCATGTGACACGTCCCAGCAACAGACAACCCTGCTGTTACACCACAAGGCCTACAGCAGGTGATCCTGTCTGACAGTCCAGGCTGATGACAGCACTTCAGCCCATCAAAATGCATTCCGAATTGGAGACCTGTACCCGGTCCTCCTGGAGGAGGAAAGAAGACCAGCTCCACCTTGGGCCTCAATCGAATCAGATGCTACAGCGAGTCCAGAGCTGAGGTGATTAGTATTAATGGTGAGTATGTAAGACTGTGAATGTGTGTGTGTGTGTGTGTGTGTGTGGATGAGACAGATGGAGCGAGGGGCTAATTTCACAGCTCTTCAGAGTCTTTCCCAAGGGTCTAGAGTGTCCATACACACAGACCCTCAAAGAAGAGGGGGGCTTACAACACAGCTGACACACATGAGGAAGACTGGGGGCTTCTCTCTCTCTCTCACTCTCTCTCTGTCTCTCTCTCTCTCTCTCTCTCACTCCCTCTCTCTCTCTCCCTCTGTGTGTCTCTTCTCTGTGCGTCTCTCTCACACTCCCTCTATCTCTCACTCTCTCTCACTCTCTCTCTGTCTCTCTCTCTCTCTCTCTCTCACTCCCTCTCTCTCTCTCCCCTCTGTGTGTCTCTTCTCTGTGCGTCTCTCTCACACTCCCTCTATCTCTCACTCTCACTCTCTCTCTCTCTGTCTCTGTCTCGCTCTCACACTCCCTCTCTGTCTTTCTCTCTCTCTCTTTCTCTCCGTGTCTCTTCTCTGTCTGTCTCCCCACTCACACTTTCTCTGCTGTCTCCATCTCCCCCCTCCCATATCGAGCTCCACCATCTCTCATCCCCTTCTCCCCCTCCTGACAGAGAAGACATGGCAGAGAGGCGCAAACGGCCAGTGTTATAAACATACACACTCTTATCCGCAGCCAAGACAAGCTGTCGGTGTTGGGTTTCTGGCCCACAGCGTCCGTCTCCCCGTGGACAATGAGCCAGTGGACTGGGGGGGGTGAGGGGGAGGGAGGGGGAGACGGGCGAGGACCTATTATAACCCCTGCCTTAAGAACGCAGAACAGGGGAAGGATTTGGGTTTCGCACCTGCCGCCATGCCTGGAACCAGGAAGTCAGCTACATCTAGCAAACACACACTGACACACACACACTGACACACACATCCTATACTTAGCATGCCTGAAATTAGCTACAGGGTGTGCAAGATAAGTCAGATATCCAACAGGGCTTTTCCCAGTCCTACCCGCAATCAGAAACAAACATAAACAAATCTGCAAGTTACAAAAATGCGAACACGCGCACGCACACACACACAAACATTCACACTTACACCGACCTAAACAGTAGTCATGGCCAGTTATAACATGAAGCAGACCCGTTCCACTCTGTCAGGAAACTTCAACACACACACACATTGACTGAGGCCTACATACTCAAGAAAGCACCACACACACACGTTCAGTCAATTACTGTTCATTCACCAGAGGTTCAGGGATTTACGAGGTGAGGAGAAAGTTCCACTTCAATAAAGTTCACCTCAACAAAAGTCACATTGAAGTAAACTAGACAGGTAGATATGTCTGTCTCCTGAAAACCCAGCCTCATGTCCAGCCCCAGCCCCAGCCCCATGTCCAGCCTCAGCCTTAGCCCCAGCCCCATGTCCAGCCTCAGCCCCAATCCTGTATCCAACCCCACGACAGCCCATGTTAGCCATAGCCTCGACCCAACTGTCAGCACTAGTTTGCTTGGTGCCTTCACCACCAGAGGCGAGCACAGAGCCATGTTAATGGTGCTGTAAATCTAACACTCAATTGGCCAGGTTTAAATAGGACTTAATAGGTAAACAAGCAGGACTGGCAGCGGGCTCAGCACTCATTCTGATTCATGGATGGTTAGTAATACACTGGAGCATGTGTGTGTGTGTGTGTGTGTGTGTGTGCAGGTACGTAAGTTCTTGTTTGGGGCAGTAAAAAGTAATCGCCCCTGACTTGGGGGCAGCAGAAGTCAGTAAGAAGGGGACCTGTTCGGGCCATAATTGGTCTAGACAAACCGCTTTTCCACCACGTAAACATCCTTTGGGCAGTGACCATGTTTCCATGCGGACGCCCGGACGAGCATCAATCAACCTCTACAGCCTGTCAGAACTATACTGTGCTGCCTGGCTGCCTGCCTGCCTACTAAAACATGACTTCTCTGAGTGATTGATTGTTCTGCCTGTTCTTCCTGACTGTCGCACTCGGAAAGGACCTTTTTTCCCCCCCTCCTCCAGCCAGCCAATCAGGTCACACACCTCAGGGTCTGTTTTATTTGTCCACCTGTACGTGGGGGTTGAGGGGTGGAAGGGTGTTGCTGAGACCTGCACCCCCCCCCCCCCCCACCCCTCCTTCCTCTGAGATTATAATTAGTGTTCCTTTCTTTGGTGCGGACTTGTTTAACACCTTTCTTTATTTCCCTCCCGCTCTCTTTGGCTCCCTCTCTCACTCTCCGTCTCTTTCATCTCTCTCCCGCTCTCTCTCTCTGTCTCTCTCTCTCTCTCTCTCTCTCTCTCTATGTCTCCCTCTCTCTCTCTCTCTCTCTCTCTCTCTGTCATTGAAGGTAAAGGGAGTCAGCCAGGCATGGCATGCTGGGAGTTCTCAACAGTCAGGGCTGCTTCCAGCAGTGATTCTCTTCCTAGATAAATACTACCCGGTCCAGTTTGAAGACTTGAGCAGTTCAGAACTGACTTCATTCACTGCTACTGGTGTGACATTTCATAGCGGGTCCGGTAGCTCGCATGAGGGTCTGTGTGTGTGTGTGTGTGTGCTGTGTATTTGAGAGAGGCTATCGGAGGAGTTGGAGCCGTAAGTGTTGAGATCGATGTTAAGGAGAAAAACCCAGAATATGCTGTGGCGTTTCCTGTGGCGTCGTATCTGCTTGCTATTTAATGGCCACTCTGTCACCAGGCTTTCACTGTGTGTGTGTGTGGTCTACACACGTGTATGTGGGTGTATTCATGCAGGTCTTGTTGTTTAAACTCCACTATTGGCATCAATCCCCTCAGCCTCAACCTTAGCCCCAGCCCCGGCCCTGGCCTCAACCTTAGCCCCAGCCCCAGCCCTGGCCTCAACCTTAGCCCCAGCCCCAAGCCCCAGCCCTGGCCTCAACCTTAGCCCAGCCCCAGCCTCAGCCCCTGGCCTCAACCTTAGCCCCAGCCCCAGCCCCAGCCCTGGCCCCAACCTTAGCCCCAGTCCCAGCCCTGGGCCTCAGCCCCAGCCCCCAGACCTTGTGTGACAGGGGAAGCAGAGACAGAGGACCCAGAGCTAATAGAGATGACCAGAATCTGGTAGAAATATTAGAGAGAGCTAAACTATCTACCAGGCTCCACTTTTAGGAGAGACAAATCAAGTGTGCAGAAAGAAAGAGTAGAGACTGAGATCAGGGTTAGAGATCAAGGATGAAGTCTGTCCCTCTGTTCTGTTCTGGTCCGGTCTATCTGTCTGTCTGTCTGCCTGCCTGTCTGGCGGTCTGTACAGACTCTACATCATTGTATTTGAAGTACCAATGAGTGGGCTGGCTGAAGCATTGAGGAAAAGACCAGCCCTACACAAGAGGGGAAGAAGATGGAGACATCAAGGCCTTGAAGCATGTCCCCAGGGGGGCCGGGGGGACCAGGGGGCCAGGGCAGGGGAAAGCAGTGGGGCGATAGAGAGTGTCTGTGGAGGGCCAGGGAAGGCCAGTGGTGGGGGAGGGGCTGGGGAACCTGCTAAGACCGGGGCAGGGGGGCTGGGGGGGACAGCCAGGTGGGAGGGGGAGGCAGGAGGAAGAAGGGACGGGTTGTAAAAGTTCAGCCTGTGGCCAGCAGGATAAGCCCCGGAGCTTTGGAGCTCCGCACCATGAAACAGAGCCGCAGGAGGCAGCTGCTATACTCAGGGAAGATTAACACACACTCAGCACTCTGCCCTCCTCGGCTCCCTCTCTTCTCCCTCTCCTCCTCCTCCTCCTCCTCCGCGTACAGTCACACTGCCAGCAGCAGCACAGAGGGGTCTGGAGCGAGGGAGAAGGGGGCGGAAAGCGGGGGGGGGGGGGGTGCTTTGACCCTTAAAAACCAGAGGGAATGACTTGCTCCATCTGAAGTCTGCTCGCGTGTGTGATTGCAGCGATTATCTGCGTGTCAGTATGGAAGACGTATTGGAGAAGCGCAGGTCAGCTGCCCACAAGGTCAACAGGAAACTATCAGGCCAGGACACGAAGTAAAGATGAATCAGTGCCCACCCCCCCCCCCCCCCCCACCAAAATGGAATGTTTGAGGGACAGAGTTAAATGAACTTGGATAAATACAGCTGGGTTGGGAGTTTTGAAAAAAGGATTGATGCATATTTCAGCAATAGCTGACTGACTGAATAACACCTTTCTCTATCTCCGTCTCTCTCTCTCTCTTTATCTGTTGCTGTCAAGTCACTGATTATGTGTTAAATGAGTTGCAAAGCAGAGTTCTGCGGTACCTGGAAGGAATCTGGAAGGTGTGTGCATTTTCCAGACAGTGTGTGTGTCTGTGTGTGCATAGCTAGCTACCATGTTTACCCAGCAGGGTGGGAAAGGCAGCAGGCTCACACACTTCCTCGGCAGATAACATTGTTGTGCTGGGGACTATGTGTACCCGCAGCTTAACACTTCAGCTTCAATGATTTTGTGTCCTTTGTTTATGATTTCTACTACACCCAGCTGACAGACACAGTGACAGAACAGAGACCCACCTGGAAGAGAGGAGAAAAGAGGAGAGGAGAGGGAGGTGGGGTGTAACACTAATCAAGGACACATTCCTGTGTTGTTTTCGAGGATGCTGCTCCACTCTCCCTCCCTCCCTCGCTTCCAATCCTCTATTCCCTCTTTCCCCTCCCTCCCTCCCTCCCTCCCTCCTCCCTCCCACCCTCCCTCCTCCCTCCCTCCCTCCCTCCCTCCCTCCCTCCCTCCCTCCCTCCCTCCCTCCCTCTCTACCTGGCTTCCATCCTCTATTCCCTCTTTCCCTCTCTCCCTCTCTCCCTCACTGCCCTCCTCTCTCCCTCTCTCCCTCACTGCCCTCCCTCTCTCCCTCCTTCCTAATCGAAGCGATCTAAGAGCAACGCTTCCAGAAGAAGAACCACAGGGTTAATCGCAGATCAGGATTGCCCGTGCCCATCTGTCTCTCGTTTCAGCACCACACTCCTCCGCTCTCTTCCTCCATCCCTCCATCCCTCCATCCCTCCGGCCCTCCTTCCCTCCATCTCTCTGTCTCCTGGTTGACTCCATCTGCAGCATCTGATTGGCCTGAGGGTGATGTAACTTTTCAGTGCCAACGCTAGAGAGGGCATTACCATAAAGACCTCTCTTTCTCTCTCTCTCTTTCTTCCTCTCCTAGGCTTTGGGCTCTGTCTCTCGCCCACCCGCCCACCGGCTCTCCCACAGAGTATCTATATAAAGCAGGCTGCATTCTTTCAGTGCAAAGAAGGGATAAGAAAAGAAAGAAAAAAGATGCCTGTGTTATGGTTTGCTTGGTTTTTCAGATAAGATTGTCGTGAAAGGAATATTATGATTAGAGAGAAAGAGAGAGAGACAGACACGAAGAGAGAGAAAAAGAGAGAGACACAGAGAGAGAGAGACACGAAGAGAGAGAAAAAGAGAGAGACACAGAGAGAAACAGAGAGAGAGAGAGACACACTCAGTGAGGAACAGAGAGAGAGACACACACAGAGAGGAACAGAGAGAGAGAGACACACAGAGAGGAACAGAGAGAGAGAGACACACAGAGAGGAACAGAGAGAGAGAGAGACACACAGAGAGGAACAGAGAGAGAGAGACACACAGAGAGGAACAGAGAGAGAGAGACACACAGAGAGGAACAGAGAGAGAGAGAGACACACTCAGAGAGGAACAGAGAGAGAGAGACACACAGAGAGGAACAGAGAGAGAGAGAGAGAGAGACACACAGAGAGGAACAGAGAGAGAGAGAGAGAGTGAGAGAGAGGGAGGGAGTCAGAGACAGACCCTGTTTACCACAGGACAGTCTGTCAGGTGCAGGTTCCATCAGAGCCGTTCTCCTTCCTGCTGTCGCCCCAGACAGGCGATGCTTCCTTCGTCTCCCCACCTGACCAGGCTGTCTGCGGAATGTGATGCTATCACGCCAGCCGTGTGTCAATATAGGCTCTCTTAGCAACGGCAACTATCGCCGCGGAGATCTAGCCCTGACCGGCTACATTCGGCACTTCAGACCGGGAGCTCGGAGGATGGCTACAACTGTGTCAAACAGACGGGGCCTCCATCGGCCAGGATCCATAGGGGTTTCATGAAAGGCTTCCAGGGGCTTTGCGGGAGGCGTGCGCAGGGGTCGTCATGGAAACCGGGACACACGGTAGAGTTTAAGAGCGGCTGTCACCTGTTCCACCTGTTCAGGAAGCCAGCGTGGTCGCAGTGGGGCCTGCCTCTCCGCCCCCTGAAAACCGATAGGGGGGGAACGAACACGGGGGTGAGGGGGGGGGGTTTGGGGTCCGGCGCTCCGCTCGCCAGCAGGGCTGCGGCTCCTTGCCCGGTTTTCGTGTGCAATCAGGTGTTTCAACTACCTGGGGCCGGCTTGCTTGCGGGGAGGCTTGGAGAGGGGAGGGTGGGGAGGGGAGGGTCAGGGAGGGTCAGAGGGGGAGGAGAGGGTGGAGGATCACTTGGCTCTGGTCGAGGGTCGGTGAAACCGCGCCGACGGAAA
This sequence comes from Protosalanx chinensis, assembly GCA_030340685.1. Lineage (NCBI taxonomy): Eukaryota > Metazoa > Chordata > Actinopteri > Osmeriformes > Salangidae > Protosalanx > Protosalanx chinensis. The sequence continues at coordinate 556,152 of CM059335.1, read as the reverse complement.
CTCCAGAGCTGCTACGGCCTACAGGACACAGGGGAGCTAGGTGTGTGTGTGTGTGCACTCTCTCCATTCAGGCACTGTCCAGCCATCCATCACCTAAGAGGCTGCTACCTGAAAGGCTCTAAATGACTGAGGAGGCCCACTGATTGTTTGGAATAGCTCCCGTCTCCCCTCCACTCCCACAAACACACACGCACGCCACGCACACACACACACACACACACACACACACACACACACACAGGATACTCACTAATTTTACGCTGTA
>CM059335.1:523387-550887 GCA_030340685.1 Protosalanx chinensis | reverse complement strand
TTCCTCTAAAGCTCCTACTCCTGGACACATGAAAGCCGCCTTTTGGGGGGTGCCTAATGATTCCTGTCCTGCCTTGCAGTCAAGCGAGTGAATGGCCCACATCAAAGCGACTGCAGCAGGCACCGGCCGATTCAAGACAGCTCTCTCAAAAGACGCCCTCTATCCACTAACCCCCCCACCCCCTCCCCCCCCCCCCCTCCGTTCCCCTTTCATTCCTCCACCCCCCCCCCTACCATCGCATCGTCAACCGGCTCCATCCCTGCCCCTCCTCCATTCATCCTTCGGTCCTCACTGTCGGCCTGGCAGCAGCGGATTGGGCACCCGGACCCCCCAGAGGTGGTTTGTCATCGCGGGCATGACTTCATCTCAAACACACCCAAGATAGACGCACAGTGAAGACACACCTGGGATCGATGCTCAGGTAACACTTGGTCGATCATTCTAGCTAGAAACAAGCATAACCAGATTAGTAGCCATCACAGGTGCAGGAGTGTCAGGCGGTAACTGCATATAGTGCGAGTTTCCAATCAAAGCTTTGTCCTCCTACAGACAAGTGATGTGTCTATTGTACCAGTAATCAAGAGGCTCTCAGACAGGCATACAGATGTCAGACCTGAAGGCGAGTGTGTGTGTGTGTGTGTGTGTGTGTGGAGGGGGGGCGCTTTGGGCATTTCTTGAGTTCTCAAAGAATAACAGCTTTATCCTGTAATGACGTTGATTTTGTCTCTGCTCCAGGAGATTCTTAATAAAGTGGTGCCTCGCACACACACACACACACACACACGAACATGGCAGTCCATCACCTTTGATCTTCTTCCAGAAGGAAGGGGGGGGGGATTGTGGAGGGGGGTAGAGGGGTGAGTACTTATTGAAAGCAGTTTCCTTACAGTTAGTCTTCGACTGGCAGACAGGCCGGTAATCACACACACACACACACACACACACTGTCACTATTATGTCCTGGTGCTTGTTATCAAGCTCTTGAAAATCCTGGTGTCAGAAGGACAGAAAGAGTAGAGAGAGAGAGAGAGAGATAGAGAAGAGAGATAAATAGGGAAAGAGGGAGAAAGAGACATAGAGTCACAGAGCAAGAGAGATGGCTAGATCAAGGAGGGAAAGAGAGGGGGGGGATGGGTTGATTACAGCCTGTGAAACTGAACAGCTTCATTGTGCTGCTTAATAGAAGCAGCGGCGGCAGGTTTTTCGAGTTACAAAAACACATCTTTCTTCCCTGGATCTGGGCTCTCCGGAGGCCCAGCAGAGGTCAGAGGACAGGCAGGAGGGAGCAGCAGAAAGCTGGGTTGATGGGAACTGAGGACTAAGACCAGAGAGAAACCTGTCTGAGGTAAACTTCCACTGCTGGGAATCGGTCCGCTGTGTGTGTTCTCTCTCTCAATGGACCGGCACACTCACTCACACACACACACACACACACACACGTACACACGCATGCCCACCTCCTCACACACACACGTGCACAACTACTTGTACATACACACACAGGCGCACACACACACACACACAGAGACGCACATGTACACATACTGTACACACAGACACACACTGTTGCCGTCTTTTCATGTGCTGCCAGGTCCTGCTGGCTCGGCCAATAGGAGGGCGGAAGCGCAGAAGAGAGGACAGTGAACGAGTGTTGCTTGACGCTAATTAATCCTGCAGACTCCAGAGGCCACAGGCTGAGGGACAAACCAAACTGTAAAATAACCCCCCTCCTTCCCCCTGTCAGACCCCTACCTGCCACATGCCCCCCTGGACAAATTCCTCCTGACCTCTTCTGCCCCTGGGCTTGCCCCTTTGTCAACCCCCCGCCTGCCCTGTCAGCCAAACCTCCCCCCCCCCCCCCATATGCCCCCAGGCCTTATAGTCTCTGTCAAACTTCATACCTACTGCCCACCTCAGCCGTCTCTACAAGAGGTGACACCCACAATCCCTTTCTGTCTGGCCTCTCGTCTCACAAAATTAAAGAGGCAGAAACATATGATAATCACGCAGGTCTAACTCATAGCCTGGGAAGATATTTACATGATAGAATGGGTAAACGCGCAGATATACTCTCCTTGTAAAGGGTGAGGCAGTCAGACGGCAGTCTGAAGCCATTTCTCTTCTCAAAGCTGGGTAAAACACAAAACACAGGTCGGTGACGACAACCGACTTGCCGACCTGAGGGCTGAGGAGATGAGGTCGCGACCTCTGGACGCCTCACACCTTGGGAAAGAGGAGCTAAAACGCTTTTCCTCTCCTAGAACCTCCCGGGGGCCTTATCTAAACAGCTGAAAGGTATTTTCTTCCACACCTCTCCTGTTCGGTCTGATCCTGGCCATAGATGCTGGCTGGGATGGTGCATCTGCCTCAGGCTGCTATCTTTGTGCTTTGTATAGGTTAAGACACGCATCACTTCACCGCCTGCGCACAATGATGAGAGACGATGAGGTATTTTTTTTAAAGAGTTTTAACAGGTTGCCTTCCACCCTACCTGTGCACACAAAGACACACACACACACACAAACACACACACACACAGAGCTGCAAGTGCAACCCAGCATGGAGGTGCATTTGACTTCATATCCGAAAAAGGATCTTTCACAGAAAGATGTATTTCGAAACATTTTGGCTGTCATTCAGCGGTTTTACACGCAGGACTGAGTTTTGTGTGTGTGTGTGTGTGTGTTGTGTGTGTTGCTGGAGGGTACTTTACACTGAGTGATACAGACACTCTCTACTCTCTCACTCTTTTGCTCACTTTATAGGTACTGATATGTATAAGATCAACATGCAGTTTACCTCAGAACTACCGCAGCGCACACACACACAGCACACACACAACACACACACACAGCACACCCACAGCACACATACACACAGCACACACACTGCACACACACGGCACATAAACAGCAGCAGCAGTAAAACAACGTGGAGCAGAGTAGAGGACAGAACTGTCAGCACCTCAGAATGGGGATACCTGGGTATCACTGAGAGAGGACAAGGGGGAGAGACAGAGAGGAAAACCAGATCGAAAGAGAGGGTCGCACAGGGGGCACGAGGGCAGAAAGAGAGAGAGAGCGGGGCCTGATAAATGTCCCATGTTTATCCCTCTCTGTGGATCTGACTGCTCCACATGGTGGATGTGAAGCTGGTAGCTGTCACATAAGCACAGCCCTGGGGTCTGACCGGGCAGCCAAGCATAGCTTCCCCCAGTGCCACATACCTCCTCCAGCTCCCACACCCAGGGTGAAGGAGGAGCAGAGGCAGACTGGCTGGCTGACTGACTGGCTGATTCTGTCTCCATGTCTTACCTGGTCCATGCTTGTGTAAGGTTAAATCATTATTTTGTTTTATCAAATTATTGTTGAGCTTTATTTATTTTTATTTTTATATACATTCAGTCTCAAATGGTTTAACAGCAGCACAGTGTTTTTATTTATTTCTGGGGGGCTTGGCTAAATAACATGTAGTGATATTCATCGATTACATTTTTGTTTTTATGATAAATTTACTTTTTGTAACACTTATTGAGTGGGGTTATACTGAATGCAATACAGTAATGTAGTGTAAAGTATGCATGTAAACCCTGTTCATATTAGGACATATAAGTGTGTATTTGGAAAGAAAACACTTATTTTAAATGCCATTAATCCATGTTAATTTATAACTGTATATTTTTGACAAGCCTACTATGTATGCATCTTAAATTATAACAAGCATGCTCCTTAAAGATTAACCCAACATTGACCTAAAAGACTAAAAGTTGAATCTAATCATCTAATCTAATCAACAACAACAAAAAAAGACATCTGGTCAAAACTTTCAAAGGACATTAATTGACTGGCTGGCAGATCACTTTGCAGGTAACTGAGTCCTGAATACTGCTCAAGCCTCAACTATTATTTATTATTATTTTTTATTTATTTTTTCATGGACAGTGCATATTAATCCAAATTTTCTGTAAATATGCCAGAATTAGCCACAAGGCAATTTTTCATCTGTAGTCCCTGAACAAGTGTTAAAATGTCACCCTAAACATAGTAAAACATAGTAAAAGTCTGTCAAAACTGTCAAACTTGAGTAACTGAGAACCTGAACGCAGGAATACAAGCGCTCTTTTCCTACAGCAGTGAGTTAAAGGAGAAACTCCGGCCAGGGGGGGTACAGGTGCCACCGTTCTCACGATGGGGGGAACCAGCCCTCCAAAACAGCCTCCAAAGATCAATGGAATGGGGATCTAAATCATGACTTACAGATAGGAGGTGAAGACGCTCAGGTTGTCCGGCAGAGCGGTGAGCCCTAGGTCGGAGCAGTCCACCCTCTGGAGCATGCCGTCCTCTGCGCAGTGACAGCGGGACGCGCAGTCCCCCCCCGCAGGAGCCCCCTTCTGCCGCACGGCTCCAAACTCGGCCACCGCCGCCAGTAACAACGCGACGACAAAGTCACGGAGTTGAAACATCTCCACTTTAAGAAAATCTATTTTATTTCCTGCGCCACAACAAGTTGTGCAGGAGTTTAAGTTTGCCGCCTGGTCGCACGTTTGGTAAAGTCCCGTAGATCAGTTTTGCGGTCGTTCGTAGACTCTCGAGCCTAGGGGCTTGCGTGTAGTGCGTGCAGTGCGGTCGATTTGCGTGCGTCTTATTCTCCGAGTTCCATCCTGAAACGCTTCACGGGGTTTTTAAACGCTCGCCTGTGCGCCGCGATTCGTGACGTCAGTCAGTGCATTCAAAACCAGCGCGAGGGAACGTGCAGGGGGGGGGAGGGGGGGGGGGAGGGGGGGGGGGGAGCGGAGGGGGACCCAGGGGCCCCCAGCGAGCAAAAGGGACCAGGGGCCGGACTGAGCACTGCTGAACAACGACCTATAGCACGCAAGCAGACAACCGTATAGGCAAATGGTGAGGCTTGCAAATAATTCACCTGTTTCTCCTTCACCCATCTTAAAGATCATTAGCCATGGGGAGATTTGTTTAATGCTATGTTATGTAAAACATATATATTTTTTTTTTTATCAAGAAAAGTTTTGAGACATAGTCTATTGCGAGTTGCTGAGGTGGTTAATAATTGACGGCCCCCCTCTGCATGTTAATGTTCAGGTAAACTATAACTCCACCGTGTAAAACTCAGACCAGAACACAGTGTGTGCATTGTGTTCGGTACGACACTGCATCCTTATACTGCTAAACTGCAGTAATTGTAAAGTGATGTAACCTGCAGGTAATATGAGATTAGATCGCTGTGGCCTGTAGATGATGCAAGCCCTGTTGAAAGCACTAAACAGTGAGGCAATCCCTGCACTGTGGGGACGGTATAGCCAGAGATCTGATCCTGGAGCAGTTAGAGAGACACAGGAGGACAAGACGTGGTCTGTGGGTTCTCCTGCAGTCCGTCGCTAATGTCAGGGACAGACAGACAGACGGACGGACATAAGGAGAGAGAGAACAAAGGACACATAAATGAAGGGAGTTAGGGGCCCCCAGACAGGGAAAAGACAGATAAAGGTGTTTTCTCTTGGGGCGTCCAGTTCAAACGCGTGTGTTCTCTCGCCGTCGGGTCGGGTTGTGTGCCTGTGCGCGCGAGACAATTCTTCATCTTTGACTTTTGACCCCGAGGTATTACTCTGAAACAAAATACTGTTGTGTCACCAGAGAACAGTCTCTGAGGGCCACGAAATCAGGACGAGACGGGCGACGGACCCCTGAACAAAGACCCCCTGGAGGACTATACTGTACTGCACAGTCACAAGACATCGAGTCCTTATATGATGGGACACTGCAGGCCCACCTAAACTTCAAGCATGGAACCTATGCCACAAACGTCAGATCGTGGAAAGAGCTGGACTCAGCCACACACACACACACACACACTCATTCAAATGAACACGCTCTGTCTTAAGTCGTCTACTGTGCGCGTGTGTGAGAGACATAGAGAGGTAAGCCAAGTCTGAATAGCCCATTGTGGTCCAGACTTAAGTGCGATGGACTTAGTCCCATTAACACTTCATGATGTTTTGCTGCCTGCTGATTAAGCCTAGGTATTATCTCTCTAATGAGGGCTGGAAGGCCAGGACAGGACAGGTCAGTTCTGCAGTATTAGACCAGCATTACATTAGCCAAGCCCTTGGCCCACTTGGTTCCTATCCAAAATGTTGACTGGTGAAGAGCAACATGTCCTTATGGCATTTAAGGCTTTTCTGACAGGAACCTGTGTTGCAAAGAGAGATTAATAGTACTAGAAAGCAACACACACACACACACACACACAGAAAGATGGAGCCAAAAAGAAAAGTCACACACCTTTGCACTCTCCACGCACGCAATTAAGTGAGATTGTTATTGTTTTTTTTTGCTTATTACTCCTGTATGTCAATGCACTTGAACGGCCCAGCACAGGATGTTCGCATCAGTAGCATTGATCCGTTGAAGACTCAGCCATTATCTGGAAGCGTCACGTACGCAACGCACGTACACTGGATGAATCATCCTGCACGCTCTCGGAACCAATGACATTTCGAAATATGCTTAGACTCGCCTCGACTACTAAATAAAGACGGAATTATCTCGAACTACAATGCAGCTCTTTCTGCCTTTCGCTTAATTTCTAGAGAAAGGTTCACTGAGTGAACGAATGCTTTCACTGCGTTAGTCACGACTGTTGAACCCTGTTATAGTTTGAGCGCTGAATAATTCAATTAGGTCCTGCAAAACTTTGTTTCGAGGAAAAAAGAAAGAAAAAAATCCAAGCAGGCCACATCTGGAGTGGAGAAGCGCTTGTGTAAGACATAGCTGCATGCGTCATTGTGGGTGATCGCTTGACATCCGGATATGCCGTTCGTATTTTTATATTTACAGTATTATTTGTTTTAGCTGTGAACCAATCATGCCGCTCTAAATAACTGGGGGCTTGTGTGCGCGCTCGTGTGTGTGTGTGTGTGTGTGTGTGTGTGTGTGTGTGTAGGTGAGTGCAGCTTGTGCGCGCTCATGTGCAGCAGTGCCATCTCAGTCACTGGGTTGCCTCTCTCTACTGGACATACTTGGTAATGCATTGGGAGAGCTGACAATCAACAATACCTGTAGGGAGGAGATCTATCTGTTTAATCGTTATCTATGCCGCCATGTTTAATGGTTATTTCTAGGCCTTGTTAGATAATTGGAACAGGAACTAACCCAATCTGTACAAGGAAACTGTAGATCCTGCCGTGAGAGAAAGAGATTTTTCAGTTCAGAGTGTACTTAAGTAAACCAATGCTGGATATAACCAATTAATATGTTGTTGTTTTTGCCCATAGAAATGGCTCTTAGAGAGATGTCATCACCTGTACACACACACACACACACACTCGGTTGTGATCAAGGATTAGACATGCTGCAACATGCTCTTCCTCTGACATCATATTTGTTTAGCTGTGTGCTCTCTCTCTCTCTCTCTCTCTCTCCCTCTCCCTCTCCCTCTCCCTCCCTCTCCCTCTCCCTCTCTCTCTCCCTCTCTATAGATATACATGTGATAAATTGCTTGCCCGTGGTGCGTGAAGTGTAAAATTGACCAGAAATGTATTTTATTATTCTTTGACATTGATGACGTTAGCCAACACATACACACACGCAAACATACACATATGAACCAACACACACACACACACACACACTATTAGATGCTTCAGGTGTTCAGGTCTACTAACATTCCTATTGTCACCTGTGTGAGCGAAAGCTAATTGAAATGCTTCTGAACACATCTAGACAGCCTGAAGGTGTTCTTGCTGTTTGCAGCATGGCCCACGGACAGGACAGCACAGGAAGAAGCCATTGCGGCCGACTAAGACTATAAAATACACGATTACAGTCAGGATCTTTGTTGCCGGGGGTAATCCTCTTTATGGGTCTTCAGAATCAAACGCCAAGCGGATACTTAGATCAGATCTCCCTCCTGACAGTCAAGCTGAAAGCTCCCGTGGACGGGCAGACGAAGTGAAGAATCCACCCTGGATCTCTGGTTCTGTCGCCCAGGACTTTGACTAGTAGCGGAGGGGGGGGGGGGGGGGGGGGGGGGGGGGGGTGGGGGGGGGGTTAAAGCAATAGTGCAATAAAGCCCCCACAAGTCACCTCTCTTATCTGTTTTCTGTGTGCGTGTTTGTGCTGAGTCAATGAGCCAGGTTACTCTAACGTTCTACGTGATCCTTTGTCAGCCTACATCTACAGAACAGAGAGGGAGTCAGCTTGATCAACGGTTAAGGCATTGGGATTATGATCAGAAGGTTGTGTGTTTTATGGCTACATCATGTTGTGTCCTTGGGCAAGGCACTTCACCCTACTTGCCTCAGGGGGGGGAAACGTCCCTGTACTGGCTTTAAGTCGCTCTGGAAAAGAGCGTCTACTAAATGTAAACGTACAGGTCAGTGTGCAGAATCACATAAAATTGTGGAGGGCTGCCTGTCTGTAGCTGGATAAGGCTAACAGGGTAATCCTGGAGGTGTTTGGATAAAGACCAGGAGGACTGTGCAGGAGACAGGCTCCACAGCAGTATGACTCAGAGGATCTGTCTTTTATGTGACCCTGCCATCCACCCTGTCCTCAGCACCATCATAAAACCCTCCTCCAGCACCCAACAATTCTTTCTGTTCCTGAGCTCCCGCATGAAGGAGGGGGATTTCAGTCTGACAACCAAGCTGAAGAACTTCAGCTCTCCGAGCCAGGCTGCAGGTTAGCCCAGTCCTAGCAGGGCTGGCATCTGCTACTGCCTGTATCTGGGGCTAAGCGTGGAGTCAGAACAGCCTCCTGCCTCTCGCTGATAACCTCGCTTTGATGCTTCCGATAACAGACCGAGTAAAAATGCGACACCCTGTTGCGAGATATCACCCGAGAAACCCTGACGCCCGATGAGAAGGCAACTTCGAGCTAAGTGTGATGGCACCACAGTCTAAAGCACATGAAGCAGCTCATAAGCAACGAACGAGTATTTACTTGCGTCTTTGCAACAGGTTGACAAGCCCAGAGTGACTAAGACTGCTGCTACTATGTTGGCTAAATGTAAAACCTTCAACCCCTCCCTCAATGTTATTATAGAAAATAAGTGCTTGATACGTCTTCCCAAAGCGTACACACACACACACAAGATCCCTGTCCACCCCCCCTTCCCCCCCCCCCCCCCCCCCCCCCCCCCCCCCCCCCGTTACCAAAACTGCTACTCTCACTTAGTTTCTATAATTAACACTGAATGCAGTTATTCAAACAGATCACCTACAGAGTTACAGGGTGATGAATGAAGATGTCAGCCAAGCTAAAATAAGAGTGCAGCCTGGAGGCAGATTGACAGCCCAAGCAAGGCCAGGCCTGTGCCTAAGCAGTGCTACAGCTATGTGAGCCAAGAGAGAGGTTCTGGCAATTCAAGTGCTAATTTCAAAGATAAGATGATCTATGCTAGGCTAAAGTTAAACTGCTTGGGATAACATTTGAGTTGATTCAGTTACAACAAAACAACAATCAAGTAGCAGGTTAACCTCTAACCTATGGCCTTTGTCTCATGTGCATGGTGTCGAGCTGTCACAAAGTTCCCAGAAAGCCAGATAGACTGGGTAAATAGTCGAACCCTGATATAATTTGCAATCCTCTAACTTTTGCTAGAAAGGAGCAAACATCAAAAGAATTTCTGAGGATGTTCATTGTGAGTAACAGACCACACAGAAGAAAGAATATGATGGTAGGACAGACCGTTTGCATGTTAGGGGGAAGGAAGGATGTTAGATTGGTGGAAAAAAAACGCCTTAAAAATGTACCAGAAACCCTACATCACAGGTGTCAAACTCCAGTTCTCAAGGGCCACAGTCCTGACCGTTTTAGACGTTTCCCTGCTCCAGCACACCTCCACAGAGCTTGATAACAACCCTTCATTAGAATCAGGTGTGCTGAAGCAGGGAAACATCTCAAACCTTCAGGACAGCGGCCCTCAAGGTTTGACACCCCTGCCCTAGTCAGTTTATCAGAAAGCTTATTGTCTGCTGCCACCTGGTGGAGATTGAATGTCAGTGCAAACTCTCACTTCTCTGAAACATTTCCTTTATTTTGACTGAAAACTAAACGTTCCAATCATGGAAAGGTAAAAGTTAAAAACAGCAGTAATCTTAGATGTAGCTTACTGGAGGATAAAGTGTTCTCTGTCTGTACACACACATCTTATAATCAAATCGTATCTCCCATGGGAACGCCACCCACACATTGTTCTTTAACCAGAGATTATAAGTATCTACAGCACATTCAAGATTAGACAGTGAAGTGAGGATGGGATTCTAACACCCCCAATGACAGAGCTACATCCATCAGCTACCGATATTTTACGAATGAAACCAAAGGCCATCTCTGTCTCAAGGTCACCCTGGCAGACTAGGGAGGGAAATGCATAAAAAAAAAAAAGAATCATCAGTTTGTAATTTAGTCCCTCTATCAGACTGTCTCATTTCATTCATATCAACAGGTGTTGACAACACAAGTCTCATACGATGAAAACCGTTTGGTCTGAGATTCATCCAAACCAGTAGTCATTTAAGACAACGGACCCAAATATAAAAGACTATTTCACAAGACAGATACTGGTTAGACTCCCTGTTTTCTGGAACAATGCGTTGGCTGTGTAAAGCCCAGGTAAACACCAGCGGCCTGACTGAAGTTAGGGGCAGGGTAGACTTACATGGTTACACTGAAGCCATGTTTTCACACAAGGCATTCCTGTAGGTTGACTCAACACCCCCACACCTTCAGGCTTCACTTTACACAAAGACCTTCCTCACAGCTGCTCTCTTACCAGTGTTGGGTTACAGCTGTGTCTACCTCAACAGAAGAAAAAAACGCTCATAAAGAATACATGAATTAGACTGCCGGCGCTTAGAAAACAACAAAATAAGAGAAAAGATTCAGTATTCTGACTGAAACAGGGACTTACCTCGACGTGTCTCCCAAAGGCTTCCCACAGGCTGTGTGAATTTCATTTCCAGAGATAAATGGGAGACCATGTTCCTGCCATCAATGATCAGAACCCCTCAGAGAAAGAGAGAGAGAGTAAAGGGCCAAGCATCCTTGGCTAATGGTCACGTCTCTCTCAGTAGGCATTAGTGGTGTCAGCTCTCCTCCATTTGCTCTGTTCTGCTCTCCTCATGACACATGGAGAATATCTGTGTGGAAAGAAAATCTGTTTATTTCCTAGTGCTCATGGATCAATTAAGATGAAGGATGAATTGAGATGCACAGATCCGAAACTGTTGGTCACAGTTGTGGACCACAGTGAGGAACCGCAAGAGGGGAACGCAAGTGGGGAACCACAAGGATCCAAGCAGTGCAACACCACTTCAGTCAACAACTGTGATAAAGTCACAACCTTCTAAGGTTAACCATCATACCGTTCACTGACATGGATAACCTACCAGCAGTGCTTGTTGATATTGCAGTTACAAACCGTGACTTGTTTGTCAGTTCTCAGGTGGTCATGGTTATTGGCTGATTACTATAAATACGGAGGGGGCAAGGTTTCACCCAGAAGGCTGAATGGTAATTGTCCAAAGCAGTTTTCTTATGTTTACTCTTCACATCAAGCACACAGGGGCCAGTCAAACCTAACAGGCAGTTATAGGGGGAGGATAAAAAGCCTCAACACTTCACCTCAACACTTTTCAGACGCATCTCTTCTCATCAACAGCAGAATCACACCAGGCCCAACAAATTAACCTAACGAGGAGAGCTCAAAAAGAGGCTATAAGACTACTAAGAGACTGCCTCAGACCAAGTTACTGTTTGGAAGTGATTACATGTAACCAGTCTTTGGGTCACAGTATGAGATAGACTTGACCACATGCAGTTGTTTGTTTACTGAGTCTTATATTCTGAAGATAGAGCTAACACATTGCTTTACCCTCTGGAAGTTGAAGAGTGCTGATCTGGAGCTTGTACTATAAATCAAGATTTGGTGTTAACAAGGTAACTTCAGATTCAATCCAATACAAAAACCTCTGGGTTAAACTTGAAGTTACCTCGTTAACACCAAATTCTAGATACCTAGTACAGGCCCCTGTGGTCTGAGGTAGACCCAGCTGGTTCAAACCCGGTGTGTTCCTCCTCTTCCTAGTGTCTGGTCTCAGGCAGACCCTGGATGAGGATTGAGAGGCTTTCTGCTGTGGTCTGTTTACTCTAGGCAGACTGGCTAACCACACCCACACACAAGGCTTGCTTTAGTCCTGCGAGGGGAGTGGAAGGTGCACACACCCTCACTGTGACGTGGTTCATCGGCTCCGTAGACCGAGAACACCCTCTCACGCAGCAGAGCAGCACTACTCCAGGAGTGATCTGACCAGTGAGTCTGTGGAAGCACCATGGCTGTTAACAAGTGCATCAAGTACCTTCTGTTTCTATTCAACCTCCTCTTCTGGGTAAGTCCTCAGTCTGGTGACTGACTTGTGGTTACTTGTTGAAATACCTTTTAAAACCCAATTTTGTAATGTTTTACGCAACCAAAAATGTGTATGTATGAATGTTTTACATGATCAAAAATGTGTATGTATGAATGTTTTACATGATCAAAAATGTGTATGTATGAATGTTTTACATGATCAAAAATGTGTATGTATGAATGTTTTACACGATCAAAAATGTGTATGTATGAATGTTTTACACAATCAAAAATGTGTATGTATGAATGTTTTACACAATCAAAAATGTATATGTATGAATGTTTTACACAACCAAAAATGTGTAAGTATGAATGTTTTACACGACCACAAATGTGTTTATGCGTTTCTTGAAGTGCTTGCTTTTTTGTCTTTATACGGGTGGATGTGGGACAGCAGAAAACAGGGAACCATCCCTCGTCCTACTGAAGCTAGAGAACCATCAACCACTCCCTTCTCTGTGGCTCTGCCTCAGACACTAACATCCTCTAAAGACATTACAGCAAATCAATGTTAATTTCATCAGGTCAGCTCCTGACAGAACCGCGCTGAACCGGGCCAAGCCAGGCAAGGGCAGTGATGGACAGTGAAGGATTTCAGTGAAACGTTCATTCGTTTTAGAGCATAGTGTTAATTTCTTCTAGAACAGTGTGCTGTCAGTCAAGCTCCTGGCCCAAGTCTCTGTTTTTTCTGTAGCTGATGACTAGATGGATGTCTGCTGACAAGACATTGATGTATGGAGGTGCCTCATGGTTAAGAATTTCCATGGCCCTTCCCATAGCATGGTCTGACTTTCTGACATCACTTCCTGTGTAGGCTCCCCATTAACCATGTAGTTTACCAGCCTAAACATTCATCATGGAGGAATGTTTGGCTCAAAGAATGTGCTAGTACCTCCAGTACCAGTTATTCAGCTGAGCACTTGGAGGTTAAACTACAGCAGGTTCAAATGTAGGTGCGGTCTCTTGACAAGTTTACCTTTCTGTAGCAACGATGGGTGTGTAGGAGTTTGGGGGTGGTGCTCAGACATACCTTCTGTTCAGTCATTTTAGTTCTTCTCAGTGAGATTGAGGTGGGCTGGATAGCTTTAATAGAATATTTGAGTTCTCAGTTACTCATTTCCTGTGATTCATGTTCTGTGTATAGTAGTTGTAGGTGAAAGCACTTGTGGTTTTATTTTGAGAACCATGTCCAGCTCTTTTCCTTCTCACTAATGTTTGGAAGGCTCTCTCTCTCACACACCATTTAACACCTGAATCTGATTGGCTTAAAAGGTTTTGTTCAAATAGAAGCATAACGATTTGTGAAAATCTTTAAATATCTCATATTGTTTCAGTCTCAAGTTGCATGCTGATCCAGGAAGGACAAAAAACACAAAGCATTCAGATAAGCTAAACCAGGCTTTGTTACCGGCCACTCACCACCTGCTCTCTGTCAAGGTCACAGTGGCAGTGTGTGTCTTTGCCAGAGGGAAGAGAGCATTTCTAAGTGATTGCAAAGTTTCAGACCTGCGGTCTAACTTAAACATGCCATACTGTTGCCTAGCAATGGCAAGATAAGTGGGAGTGGGATTTTTTTGTAATTTTATTTTTAAATTTTTTTGAGGAGAAACGAGTTAGTTTTAGAAAAACTAAAGACATGCTTTTTGACCAACTAGCAAACTGTCACAACTCTTCTCTTTGGTGTCTGGGAACTAGTACCTGTATTTGAAATTACACTGGTACACATCTTTATTCAAAAAAAGGAATTCCCCAGCTAAAAGGTTTGTTTTGAGTGTGTAAGGGAAGGCAGCAGATTCTGTGTTGGTACCAATCATGTTATGTTAGTACCAATCATACTTGTGCTTCGCACCTGGTTTTGTGACGTGAAGGATGCCATGGAAATGTCTGACATGCTGTTTTTCAGGTTTCAGATGCAGGCGCATTGGAGGCAGACTCCTGGTCTAATCTGTTGAGCTCATCGTAATGATTTCTTAAACTCAGCCAATCCATCCATCCATCCATTATCTTCCGCTTATCCGGGGCCGGGTCGCGGGGGCAGCAGTCTGAGCAGGGAAGCCCAGACTTCCCTCACCGCACACACCTCCTCCAGCTCCTCCGGGGGGATCCCGAGGCGTTCCCAGGCCAGCCGAGAGACATAGTCCCTCCAGCGTGTCCTAGGTCTTCCCCGGGGCCGCCTCCCGGTGGGACATGCCTGGAACACCTCCCGGGGGAGGCGTCCAGGAGGCATCCTAAACAGATGCCCGAGCCACCTCAACTGGCTCCTCTCGACGTGGAGGAGTAGCGGTTCTAATCCGAGCTCCTCCCGTGTGACCGAGCTCCTCACCCTATCTCTAAGGGAGCGCCCAGCCACCCTGCGGAGGAAACTCATTTCGACCGCTTGTATCCGCGATCTTGTCCTTTCGGTCATGACCCAAAGCTCATGACCATAGGTGAGAGTAGGAATGTAGATTGACCGGTAAATCGAGAGCTTTGCCTTGCGGCTCAGCTCCTTCTTCACCACGACAGTCCGGTACAGAGACTGCATCACTGCAGACGCTGCACCGATCCGCCTGTCAATCTCACGTTCCGTCCTTCCGTCACTCGTGAACAAGACCCCGAGATACTTGAACTCCTCCACTTGAGGCAAAGGCTCCCTACCCACCCAGAGGGGGCAAGCCACCTTTTTCCGGTCGAGTACCATGGCCTCGGATTTGGAGGTGCTGATCCTCATCCCAGCCGCTTCACACTCGGCATCAAACCGCTCCAGAGCATGCTGGAGGCCCCGGCTCGAGGAAGCAAACAGGACAACATCATCCGCAAACAGCAGAGATGAGATCCTGTGCTCCCCGAACCGGAAACCCTCCGCCCCCTGGGCGCGCCTAGAAATTCTGTCCATATAAACAGTGAACAGAACCGGTGACAAAGGGCAACCCTGGCGAAGTCCAGCATGCACCCGGAACAGGTCCGACCTATTGCCGGCAATGCGAACACAGCTCCTACTTCGGTTGTACAGGGAACGGACGGCCCCTAACAAAGGGCCCCGGACCCCGTACTCCCGAAGTACCCCCCACAGGACACCACGAGGGACACAGTCGAATGCCTTCTCCAGATCCACAAAACACATGTAGACTGGTTGGGCAAACTCCCATGAACCCTCGAGCACCCGGTAGAGGGTGTAGAGCTGGTCCAGTGTTCCGCGGCCAGGACGAAAACCACACTGCTCCTCCTGGATCCGAGGTTCGACTATTGGCCGGATTCTCCTCTCCAGTACCCTGGCGTAGACCTTACCGGGGAGGCTGAGGAGTGTGATTCCTCTGTAATTGGAACACATCCTCCGGTCCCCCTTCTTAAATAGGGGAACCACCACCCCGGTCTGCCAATCCATAGGCACTGTTCCAGACCGCCACGCGATGCTGCAGAGGCGTGTCAACCAGGACAGTCCCACAACATCCAGAGACTTCAGGTACTCAGGACGGATCTCGTCCACCCCCGGAGCCCTGCCACCAAGGAGCCCATCGACTACCTCAGTGACTTCAGCCCGGGTGATAGGCGGGTCCGCCCCGAAGTCCCCAGTCTCTGCTTCCTCCTCGGAAGACGTGACGGCAGGATTGAGGAGATCCTCAAAGTATTCCTTCCACCGTCCGACAACATCCCCAGTCGACGTCAACAGCTCCCCACCCGCACCGTAAACAGTGTTGGTGAAGCACTGCTTCCCCCTCCTGAGGCGCCGAACGGTTTGCCAGAATTTCCTTGGGGCCGACCTATAGTCCTTCTCCATGGCCTCCCCGAACTCCTCCCAGACCCGAGTTTTTGCCTCTGCGACTACCCGAGCCGCGGCAAATCTTGCAAATAAATATTATATTGCAATTGGCTTGTGAAATGTGTTTTAGGACATTTTACAGATAACGTTGGAGACTCACCTTAGTGTTTGTCATCAATCATTCATGGCATTGATTAGGCGGGTTGCTAATTCTGTTCATTAAATATTTAATGTAACTCGCTTATCATTGCGCCACTGACCATGTGTTAAGTGACAAGTCTCTTGAGGAACGTATGTTTTTGCAGTTGCCAGTATTCTCCACTAGGGGGCAGTAGAGTCTGACTATTGAAAATGAAGAGACAGTCATACTGTCCACCCCTAAAACATGTCTTAACGTTTCAGATCAGTGGATGCGTCATCCTCGGCATATCCATCTACCTCAAAGTGAGCAAAGATGGAAACAAGGTAAAGTGTGACCACACATGAGCAAACTAGATGGGATATGAACTTTCCACCATCCCATAACGCATGACCTCCTGTTCTCCAGATAACCAACGAGGTCGTCCCAGGGATCGACCTGCTCATTGCCATCGGTGTCATCATCATGGTGCTTGGCTTCCTGGGCTGCTGTGGAGCCATTAAGGAAAACCGCTGCATGCTCCTCCTGGTGAGGTGTCTCTCCTCTCTCTCCAGTCGCTCAAAATCACACCCCCCTGATCTCCAATGCCACCTGAGGGGTGTACTAACCAGGACTCCTCTCTCCCTTTAGTTCTTCATCGGGCTGCTGCTCATCTTTGTCCTGCTGCTGGTTGCAGGTATCCTGGGGGCTGTTGGAGAGGGCAAGGTGAGGCAGGGGGGGCTGTCCTGGGGGGCTGCTGGAGAGGGCAAGGTGAGGCGGGGGGGGGCTGTCCTGGGGAGTGACTCTTACCTGCTGTGTCTGCAGAGCAAAGAGTGGATGAAGACTCGTCTTGAGAAGCTGCTGCCTCTGAGAGACCAGGAGGCCTCCGTCCAGACAGACCTGCAGAAGCTGGAGGAGGAGGTACGGTCAGGCCCTCACTCATTCATCAGATAACCTGGGAATAGAGATGAACATCTGTACCCGTATTAGTGGCTGGTGCCAGGGAGTGGCGTGTCATTAATGCCCCTGCAACGGATCCCTAAGGCTCCTAGGACTGGAAACACCGGTTCCTCCAGCTTGCAGTGACGCCAGACCCAGATGAGTTCCTCATCTGACCCTCCTGTCTCCTCCACCCTCAGGGCAAGTGCTGCGGTCTGATCAACGGCCCGCAGGACTGGGGCAAAACTGTGCCCTCCTCGTGCAACTGTAAGGACACGGCCCAGAACTGCACGTTGGCAGATGGACGACAGGTCTACTCCACGGTAAGGGGAAGGTGTGGGGGGGTGTGGCTGGGGGGGTGGGGTTCTGATATTGGGAAGAAGTGGAGAAACTGTGTCATTTGGAGTGTTTTAAGTGATGTGGTACAGGGCGCTTGTTGGCACAGGGCGCTTGTTGGCTGAACACCCATGTGTCTTGCTCTGATCTAAAGTGTACCGTTGGGGGTTATGGAGCTCTACAGTTCCCTGGTGTGCTGGGGGTTGAATCCTTTTTATTGGTTTTCTTCCCATCAGCCCTGTATAAAGTTTGTGACAACCTTCATGGAGAAGCATGCCGTCGTGGCTCTGGCCATCGCTTTTGCTGTAGCCGTCCTCATGGTGAGACTTGAGTCACGCACCCCTCATCCGTTTAAAACACACTAACTTGAAATGGATATACTGTGTATAAAGGGCTGAAAGTTTTGATAATGTTCTGCATCTGTCCAATCCTCCAGCTGTTTGGCATGGCCTTCGCCATGACTCTTTACTGCCAGATAGGGAAGGTGAATGCCAGCTCTGCATAGACTCTTCAGCCTTCCACCCGAGTCGGGTGTTCCAGAACCATCTACCTTGACAGCACATGCACTGGTGTGATCCAGATGGAAAATATGAAGTCTGGTTTTAATTCTGTTTCGTAAACCTTTATTAAATGCGTGCTTTAGTTGAGTGTTCTTTATTGGCATCTAGTCTGGTCATCTGTTCAATGTCTTAACTGGGTATCCTCTAATGTACATACTTGCACCAACCAATGGTTGGGGTTAATTGTTGCACATTTTACTGCTGCTGCCTGACTTCCATTCATATTCGATCAAGCTGTGTGTGTGTAGATAATTTTGCCAGGTTACCAAAGTGAAATCTATAAATGCCTGTGCTGCCATCCCAAGTTAATGTTTTTGTTTTTGCGTTTCTGGTTTGCATGCCTCTTATAAATAAATATCTATAAATAATTCTGTCATTTAATCTTTTTCCTCAACATCCTTTTTTTTATTTATTTTTATTTATTTTGACTAGAAGTGTACTACTTGTAATGTCAGAACACTTCTTCCTTTTTCCTGTACAAACATGAATTGCCGTACAGCTGATGAAAACAATTTCTGGTCAGAAGCCACCGTTCTCTTCACTCTCTCCCCCTGTCGTTTTTGGCAAGGTCGAGCCTCTTGGTAGTAAAACAGACAATCTTCCAAACTTGGTCATTTTCCATGTCTAAGAACAACAAGCTGAGAGACCCATATTTAAACACTATAAATCACGCCTGGTCTGGACTTGAGCTGCCTCAAAGTCCTGCCCAGCTCACATTAGTTCTGTCTGCCAGTTGGAGTGTTTGTGTAACCATGGCTGGAGGGAGAACCTACGTTCGAGGACTGTGCATCACTGTGAATGTGCTGTTGTTGGTAAGTTGACCTGAGGTGTTCTGGTTGACTGTGGGACTTTGGGAGGTTGGGACCAGAATGGCCAGTGATTATCCTGGATTTAAGGGCTGCTTCTGTCGTGTTCCGCAAGGAGAACTTACAACCTACAAACTACTTGCGAAGGGATGTTGGCTCAACACCTGTATTGTAGGACTTGAGTTCTCGTGACGTTGTGGTACTTTAGATAGTCATGGGTTTGTAGCATGTCTGGTGGATGGATGTTCTTAAACGTTAACGTGAATGTAAACATACTTAATGGATGTAAGCATGAATGTCTATTTTCAGATCTTTGGTGGATTCCTCCTGATTATAAGCTTGGTTTACAGCTTAAAACAAACCATTGAGGTAGGTATATCTAGGACCACAAAGAAAGTTGAATTGGGAGAATTATTTTCATGAACAACACTCACCAGTCTCATAGGCTGAACTTCAAGAAAACATTTACCTCAGACATGTAACAGTGTATTGTACTGTGCTCTGTTAAAGCGGGCTGTGCTGTGTATTCCACTCTGCCCTGTGTTACTACTGAGCTGTGCTCCTTAGCTGGAACAGAGGGATGCTTCTCTGGGTGTGCTGGTGTTCAACGCTTTCGGACCAGTGACCGTACTGCTGTCTGTGGTGGGTGTGTATGCAGCCTACAAGGACAGGAAATGGATCCTGGTTCTGGTCAGTCCCACCCCAGGGCCATACCGAGCCCCTGCGCAGAGCTAACTGGTTGGATTGGTCTGTGTTTTCTGATCCCAGTGTCTCGAACCCTTGATCCTGCTGTCTCCTCTCTCTAGTATGCTGGCTGCCTGACGGTTGAGTGGATTGCGCTCATCATAATTGCAGTTCCTCTGATCCATGTTCAACCCAAGGTACCTCATTTAGTCTACTAGTTTTAATATAAATGAATATGAGCTATATGCAAATATTGAACTATGTTTATACATTAGAAAGTAATACACTTCTAGAGGTAATTCAAGTGCATTTATACACTAAGGATGGCTGAGAATAAGCTAATAACTTTAATTCTAGATTTCAAGTCTAACCAAGTGTTTCTGTTGTGGTTGAAATGGGAAAGATCTTGGAAGACCGGTTTGAGAACGTGGTTCCACTTTACAACGCTGATGCCAAGATCCAGAGAGAGCTCAACAAACTGCAGGCCTGGGTAACTAAGAGAAACAGATCCAATTTGAAATGTCTTAATTCAATTGCGACGGCACCATCAGTCGCATCCTCTCAGACAGTAAACAGAGGGAGGAGGATCAGAGCGGTCTCAGGAAGTATCCTAGAGCTGCGTGAATTGATTTGGATTTGGATGCTGCTGGCAGCTACTGCTGCTGGGATGGGTAACAGGTTCAACTGGATGTTTCAAATGTTTAACCTGAAGCTCTTAAGGCTGACTCGTATAAGCTGCTGCTGGGGCACTGCGAGGAGGGAGGAGGTGTTATGGCGGGGGGGGGGGGGGGGGGGGGGCGTCTGGGGAGGGAGTTGATGTGGTTGGGATAACGTGTGCTGTGGTTGACTGGGGGGGGGTTAATGTGTGTGGGATAATGTATCGTTGTCTGGGGGGGGTTGTGCCTAGATTGGGCTAGATGAGCAATGCTGTGCGTTGGCTGACAGCGCTGTGTTGTCTCGCCCGTCAGGACAAATGCTGCGGGCTGCAGGGCTACTCTGACTGGGAGGATCAGATCCCAGAGTCCTGCCTCTGCCTCCAGCAGAGCCCCCCGTCCAACTCCTCCGACAGCCCCTGCCAAGCTGTGGAGGTACATCTGAGAATCTGGAGAACGGAGGTTTGGAAGTCTCTCACTCTCCCTCTCCCTCGCTCATCCTTCTTCATCCATTATTTTGCAGATCTACGTTCTGCACAATGAAACCAGAGAGGTGCAAGAGCTTCACGTGCACACCAAGGTAGCGTCTCAAGCACTCCCATGTTAGGTCATGCAGTCATGTCAAGTAGGGATGCTGTTGAGTTTTCGGGCCAGTATGCAGCAGTGTGAGTAAGAGCTCTCCCTCTCCCCCAGCCCTGCGGACCCATCCTGAAAACACACATGGACTTTCTCATCCAGGTCATGATCGGCCTCATCTCTGCCTTCGCCACCATCATGGTACTGCACACAGGGACTTAACCCATAACAAAGAACTGATAATCCTGGAAAAAGATCAACCTGAATTATCAGTCCTATTGTGAAGCCTATTATAAGTTTTGTACAATATTCCTTGCAGATCTAAGTTATTTGTGGGTCATTGGTCCTGAGAGCCATATTGTTATGTCTTACAATACCCTCCACCACTACATTATTATTATTGATTTAGCAGACGCTTTTATCCAAAGCGACTTAAAGTAAGTACAGGGACAATCCCCCTGAGGCAAGTAGGGTGAAGTGCCTTGCCCAAGGACACAACATCATATAGCCAACACCGGGATTCAAACTTACAACCTTCCGGTCATGAGGCCAACACCTTAACCCGCTGAGCCATCTAACTCCCCCATATAATATAATGTACCCAATAGCTCCTTAACACTAGATGTGTTAAGCTGTTAGGGACCGGCTGCAGATGTGCTTAACAAACAGTGTTGGTCCTTCTGTAGATTGCAGCCGTGCTGCTGTCTCTGGTGCTGGGACTGGAGAAGATGTGGAGCTCTTCCTCAGGTGAGGCGACGCTGAACGCCAACTCAGAGAGAGTCAAGCACCAGCTCAGCCCGCAAGCTCTGACCTGATGCTCCGATCCTGACCCTCCCATCCTGACCCCCTGACCTTGAACCGGGATCCTGTTAGTCAGACCTCTTCTTCCCCTGACCTCTCACCCATGGTTACGCTATGATACCGACAGTGTGCGCAATGCAATAGTGCAATATATGCTGACACAAAGAAAAACTATTCAGTTGAAAAATCGTTTTAAAGACATGTATTTATGTTATGTCAATAAAAACACAAGCTTGACTATCATCATGGCAACATCGCTGCTTTTAAACCTCTTAATTTTCCCCAAAACAAACAGGTATGATTCCATATGAAGTAGACAACTCTTTCTAAAACTATACTTATATCTCTTTGTATGTTATTGGACAACATTGACAAACACAATATGGTTAATATCTAATTGTGACCGGCTCTTCATTGTGCAGAGCAGTGGGCACTGGCCTTAGTGCTACATCAGCCACTTGTTGATGACATTTACATGTATTCATTTAGCAGACGATTTTATCCAAAGTATTTTACAATAAGTACAGGGACATTCTACCTGAGGTAAGTAGGGTGAAGTGCCTTGCCCAAGGACACAACATCATATAGCCACAGCTGGGGCTCGATCTCATAACCTTCCTGTCACGAGGCCAAAGCCTTAACCCGCTGAGCCATCTGACGCCCAACGATGACATGGACAGTCTAACAATCCCCTGGCAGTTTTGCAATGACAGCACAGATGTGAAATGATTGGATCGAAGGGGACGTCATCTCCAAATCTAACCCTCATAACAGCTGATAAGAGGTACGCTCCTTTTGTGTTAAAATATGAACGTCACGAGTTCTGACGCACTTTACCTTCGCATTCTTGTGATCAGCCTCGTTCTGGAGGTTTTTGTGTTGAAACTGCTGGTTTGAACAGAACCAGACCTTGGGTGAAACAGTAAAACATCTTTAATCTTCTGTAAAGAGAAGGCAAGATAGCAAAATGTGCTGTAAACTTTGGAAGCAAAAATACAAAAATAATGTGTAATAATGCAATCATTTTGGATTTCACTTGTACTTTTCATGCGTACACTCACATCACTATGAAAACAGAAGGCAAGAGTGTAAAGTGTAAGGAATACATTAAGAATGCTCATCAGATATTTCAGATATAATGCCCCGAATAGCTCCTTGAAACAACCATAACTTCACCCCACCCCCCAAAAAAAGACAATAAAGACTATTTTACTGAAATATAAAAACATTTATGCACGTCTCAAACTACCTTATAAAAGACAAATAAACTACAAACAGAATAGGAGACCATAGCCACACATGCGAAGGTGCAGCTCTGTCCGATTAAACCAATCAGCAAATAAACAGTACAGAGACCTACGACAGGCCTTTTTAAGGCACATAGCCAATCATGGGCTATTTGAAACCAGACACTTCCAGGCTAATTCTTGGTAGGGTTGAAGAGCTCGGTGTATTTGGGCGGCTGGGCAGAGAAGGATGGGATACTGAAGGCCAAAGTGGTCCTGGGACGGGAGGATCTCATCTGGTATAACAAGATGCCCGACACCAGAGCTCCCAGCAGCTGGACCCCAAGAACAGATAGAGAATGTCAGCGTACAACAACAACAAAAAACACCACTCAACCGGAGAGAAAAAAACAAAACACAAGAGGTCTAAGGTCTTGTGGCTACGTTCCATTCGGGTCACATCCGTTTCCCACAAGTCTTGCTTCATGTTCCACTTTGAGGTCGACCATAACCTTTTCGTCAGCGGTGGCACCGTTTGAAAGTAGGTTACGGTCTGAAAACCATCACCACCCTGGTACACAGTGACTGGATTCATTCGAATTAATGAGGGGAAAATTGAAAAAGTAGCCACTCACCGCCAGAGTGGTGAAGCTAAACATGATCCCCAGGCCGATGTCCACCACCATTGCAGCGTACTTCTGGATGATGGGAAAGCAGGGCTGGAGGGGAGACAGAGTCATGTGGCTTGGTAAGATTCCGGAGTCACGGTTACTGAAACGAACACCCCCCCCAAAAAAAACTTAGACTCTTTCTAGCTGTCTGCAGTCAACAGGAAGTCCTCACCTTGCTATAGATCATCTTGGTGTTACCAAACAGCGCCTGAAAAACAAAAAGATAACCATTCATTTAAAGAAAAACAAAGCTACCCCAAAACACATATCAAACACAGAAAGGGCATCATGAAGAAAGATTCGGTTAACGACAGAAAATGGACAAGGATGGATAAAGGAAAAGGAATGTGACCAGTTAAAAGCAGATGTGAATGTTCTCACCATGTAGGTGACGCGCTTGCAGAGTCCCTCCTCCTCCTTCCCCTCCTCGTCCTCCTCAACATTACAGGAGCAGGATTCTGGAATTTTCCCCCGCCAATCCTCGTAGCTGAACCAACCACAGCACTGCAACTGCGGGGGGGGGGGGGGGGGGGGGGGGGGGGACACAGTCGTGTCGTGACATGTCAAGGGTGCATCCTGGGAGTGTCCTCCTCGTGTTGCCCCGTGCGCATGGTCCTTACATTGTACTGGATCTTGTTTGTGAGGGCAACGGCACCGTCCGGAGCCTCATCCAGTGGCAGCATTTCCCGGAAAGATTTCTCCAGGGTTTCATTCAGCTACACAGCCATAAGAAAAAGATACATTTGTATGAACACAAACCCACACAAGACAAGCACAAGCATACAAAACCTTCATTTAAATGCAAAACATTTATACACACACACACACAAAATTATGCTTTGCTCTCACCTGGGGTCGCATTAGAGCAGAGGGTAGCGCAAAACGCAGGAAAATTAAACCGCCACCTAACAGGATAGACATGAACTGCACAAAACAGAAGGTCCAGGTTACAACTTCAAAATGACTTCCTGTCCAAGTGGATAACGGACAATCACAGGAAAAGGTAGGCATAACCCATGATAGCATTAAAAGGGGGATCTTCAACATGTTTAACATAGTGCCTTTCTTAACCAATACACAAGATACATCAAATTAAAATAATAGTCTATATGTGGTGTTGGGTTGAACAGAAACGTTATCAAGGTAATAAAGGGCAGTGGAAAGGCCCACATCTCGTTTATTTGACTTGTTAAGGGCGGGTGGGGGGGTTCACTCACCACAATGAGGGGAATTCTCTTCTCTCTGTGAGCTCCATAGGCTCCGAGGACAGCCAAGGCAAATGTGACCCCTCCGATCGCCTCCAGAACGAACACGCCGGCGGTCTGGCCTTCCCACTGTCAATGAAAAAAAATGTCAACTCTAACCCTTAACCCAAATGAGCACAAGCAATGTCTTATTACGTTACATAATGTAGATTAAAAGGAATTGTGATAGGATGGTAATACCGGCATTAAACACGGAGGAAAGCTGTGCTTTTGAAACGGTGGGGTGGTGTTGGTGTACACATGGCTTACCTCGGTTTTCTCACGGGAGATAACGACCTGGGCCAGGATGCCGAGGAGGATGAACACCCCTCCTACAATCTAAACACAACCAAGAACATCACAACCACACAACCAAGAACATCACAACCACACAACCAAGAACATCGGATGTTTCCAAACACATTTTCATGAAGACACACAACTAAACCTAAACCCTTGAAATGTATAAGAACACATGTTAATCTTGTTTTCAATTATGGACATGTTCTGCGTCCAAATCTGCATAGTTAGTAGATGTTACAATATAACTGTATGTTAGATTATCGAATAAATGGTGTAACATTTAGCCCAAATTGCGACTTTAAAGTCGGATGTATTCGCCAAATGACCAAAGTAACGAGGAGGCCTTCCGCACCGTTCTAACTGTTCACTTTGACAAAAAGAAAAACAAAAGTGAAAAAGTTTATAAAGACTTACCGCAAAAATCACATTGAAGAAGACGAACAGGCATTTCAAACATGGACTAACTTGACCCATAATGTCGAAAAAAGACAACGTCGCCCTTGTTATTTAGAAGTCTTCCTGTTCACAGTGTTTGACGGACTATCAATGGCCGGGGCTTGACTTCCTTAACATAGGAGGAGGAGGGTGGAGGGTGGAGACTTGTCCTTATGTAAGGACCTGTAAGAGGGGAGGGTGGAGACTTGTCCTCATGTAAGGAGGACCAGTAAGGGCAAAGGGGGAGGGTGGAGGGTGGAGACTCATGTAAGGACCTGTGAGGGGGGGAACTGTATCCTCGGTTACTGGAAATCACCGCTTTATTATTGTAAAAAGGCATAGCGTGAGTTAGTCATTTACGGGAAATCGCCCTTGTTCAAAGTGAACTGTTGGCATGTTAAAACGTGTTGAGCGGTCCCAGCCTTGACCTCCAGGGACCCCCTCCCCAAAGAAGAGATCAACTCTAACATGCAGAACATTTAAAAAGGTAACAAAACATTTTCAGGAAACGTTTTTTAAAGTTTTGAAGAAAGGTTGAATATTAAACGATTCACACTTGTGTGTATTTCATATTTATTTCTGTCTGTATGGGATCATCACATTTAGGGGAGACCAGGGATGAAAGTAACGCATTTTGTTTGAGCGTCTGTAACTCTTTGTGCTGGGTCTCTCAAACTTTGATACATTCTACCCATAACTGTTTTCTACAAATATAACACACTCACTTTGACATATTTTAAACAATCACAGATTATGTGAGTTAGTGTCAAATACAAAGAGTTCCGTTGTTACAATCTACCCCGCAACTGTGTCCTTGGGCAAGGCACTTCACCCTACTTGCCTCAGGGAGAATGTCCCTGTACTTACTGTAAGTCGCTTTGGATAAAAGTGTCTGCTAAATGAATAAATGTAAATGTGAACTGGGGTGGGATGTAACACCAGCTGGGGGTGGATGTAACAATGAGAAGTAATTTGCTAAAATAAGGTCCACATTATAAACTATAAATTTACAGTTATTGTCCTATGCCAACTGGTATGCAAACTTCCTGACCTAAAAGCAAGTGATCAGTAAACATGTTATCCCCATGACCGATGTATGACACCTTGGCGCAACAAGTAAGCCACAACAATTGTTTTAGAAAGCTGTAAATAAATTATCTACCTCTTAATAATAGGTATAATCATTATGGAGATAATTTTTTTTGTATTTTTATTATGCCTATCTAATTGTTACCTCTCGGGGGTTAACCCATAGAACAGATCAGCTGCTTCTGTTAAATACTCTGTCAAGAGTTCCTCCTGTTACAACTATCCCCACAACAACCAGCCATTACATAGCTAACTGTTTAAGGTATGTGGGTTTGAAGTTAGCATGAATATTGAGCATGAAATTAAAGTAGAGAAACGGTTACTTTAGGTGATATAAATTGCAACTTTGAATCTACAATAGAATGATCACTAGACAAAAAAAATATGTGGATTGAAAAAAATACTTTCTTACCTGAAAATCAGTTTTTGGGTTGTAAAATTCACAGTGTGGCTGACAGAGAAATGTCACTTTTCATGTGAGCTTGAAATGGAAATGGAAATCTACGATATTGATGACATCACTGTAGCTCTTTTCTAATTGGCCAAATGGACAGTGTTACAACTAACCCGTGTTACAACACTCCCCGGTCTCCCCTATTTCATGTTTGTTTCTGTCTGTATGGGATCATGACATTTACATCTTCTTATCCAGAGTGACTTACAGCAAGTACAGGGACATCCTCCCCTGAGGCTAGTAGGGTGGAGTACCTTGCCCAAGGACACAACATCATGTTGGCACAGCCGGGAATCGAACACAGAACCTTCTGATCACAAGCCCAACGCCCTAATCGCTGAGCCACATGACTCACTGCATGGAAGCTCCATGGACAAAGATTTTTTTTTCTTCCATCATTGGTTAAACTGTATTTAATACCTCTTTTAGAAGACACTTTT
>CM059335.1:458375-522887 GCA_030340685.1 Protosalanx chinensis | reverse complement strand
TGTTGATGGGTGGCTGAATGTGTTCAGTGGAGCGGGTGTGTGTGTCTAACTGCTGTGAAGCTAATTACCGTTAATAAGGAACTAACAGGGGCTCTGGAGTTCCCAGGGGGCACAGTCTCTCTCTCTGCCCAGAGAGGAGCTCTCCTCCCTGGGTTCAACCACCACCCATGAGTCCTGCTAACCACCCTGTTTAGGAGGGGAGAGTAACAGAATGAGAAGATACAGAAGAGGAGAGGGATTGCTGATTCACTCCGCCACTTTCATTCAACCTCAGGGAGAGGGGAAGCAACGAAGGAGGGACAAAGAAAGGATGAAGGGATGGAAATAGAGAGGTAAAGGAGCCCTGACAGGGATATAGGAGAGTGTGACCAGGTAGGGAGGGCAGAAGGGGTAGGTAGGGGAGGGGAGTGGAATAGTGAAAGAGTGGAGATCTGTGCTGGGATTGGCTCGGTACTGGACAGGGACAGATCCTGGGGGGCAGCAGGTATGAGAGTACACTCGGAGGCTGGCCCTTTGAGTCTCTCTCTCTCCTCTCCCCCCATCCGCCTCTCTCTCTCAGCCTCCACGAGCCTCAGCTCACTCTCCTTCCTCCTCCCCTCCTCTCTCTCTTTCTCTTTCTCTCCCTCCCCTCCTCTCTCTTCTCTCTCTCCCCCTCCCCTCCTCTCTCTCTCCCTCCCCCCCTCCTCTCTCTCACTTCCCTCCCCTCCTCTCTCCTCTCTCTCTCCTCCCTCCCCTCCCTCTCTCTCTCCCTCCCCTCCTCTCTCTCTCTCTCCCTCCCCCTTCCTTCTCTCTCTCCTCTCCCCTCCTCTCTCTCTCCCTCCCCTCCTCTCTCTCTCTCTCCCTCCCCTCCTCTCTCGCTCTCCCTCCCCTCCTCTCTCTCTCGCTCTCCCTGTCTGCTTTTACTTTTCAAACTATCCTTCCTCTGTGAAAGGATGATGTGATTTTCCTCTCGTCTGTTCCAACCACATTAGTATGGGAGCGGAACAGGAGAATGCTTGTCCTTTCTCGTCCTGGTACTATAGCACTCAACACACACACACACCTGGTGCTATAGCACACAACACACACACACAACTCACACACACACATCCAGATCTATGTCAGTAGAAAATATCTGAGGAGAGGTTAGAGTAACGCTGTGGCCCCCAGGCAGCTGTAGAGAAGGTGGAGTCAGAGGAGTCCTGCCTTCATCAGGATCATCTCGTCCAGCAGCCATGGGGCCGAGGAAAGAGTGTGGCCCTGCCAGCCCAACCACCGCCATGGGGTCGGGGCCAGGGGTCAGGGGTCACCAGACTGGCAGAGGCCCTGCACGGCTTTCACAACTCTCCCTAATGCCAGTGCAGAGCATCATCAGGCACTTAGAGCTGCACAGCCCTGGCCAGAAAAGTGTCAGTGTGTGTGTGTGTTTTTAGTTAGGGGGAGCTTGGTTAGTATCAAAAGATAATCTTTACTTCTCTCTCTCTCTCTCTCTCTCTCTCTATCTCTTTATCTCTCTATCTCTCTCTCTTTCAGGCAGTAACCTACAGTAATAAACCCATTCTAATCCTAGTTACCGCTTCTACAGTCTAGCCCCCATGACATCGCGTGACAGGTTGTTGTTGCGTAACCGAGCGCCGCATTTGAGTAATCTTATCGACGTTCTGTCGGATATAATCTTTTCGTGGATAAAACAAGTCCAATCTGGAGTTACGCTGTGTGCTCCGTCATGTTTGAGCGCGGTGAGTTCACCCCCTGACGCACGGGTCCGTCACGCGTGTCAACATCACCGTGGCCGCTGGAGGCTCCTTCGAATGATGTCACATCCTGTGTCTCCGTTTTCTTTCATTCATAAAGGAGAGGTAACGGTCCGAGGCGTGACTCAGAGAGGCAGCGTGGTCTGAATCACCTCAGACCACTTCAGATCCACAGCACACGTGCACACGCACGTGCACGCACGCACCGGCTCAACCCAGCCGTAATCAGAGCATTTCCTCAGAAACCCTGACTCCCCCGGGGAGAGGGAATCTTGGCAGGATTCCAATCAGGCCGCGCGCGCGTGGTGTGTGTGTGTGTGTGCATTTGCATGAACCATTGTGAGGCTCGGCGTGTGCGGTCCAGCCTCTCAGCCTGTGTGAGGGAGACACACAGAGCTCCAGACAGGAGCCTGGTCTGACTCTGTCACCCTGACGGACGTGACCCACGCTCGGGGTGAAACACAGCTGCTGAACCCCGTCTCCAACCTCCTCTAAGGCTGAGAACCCTGGACTATGTTTAGAAAAACCCCCACGAAAGGGGCTGGAGGACAGGATTGGGAAACGATCTTCCAACAGTCTAGTTCAGCTCCGTAGTGTTATTTGACGGTACAAATGGTATGATGGTGTACCCAAGTTTCCTGTTCCAGGGCCGTTGTGTAACGCTGTTCTTCGTCCCTGCTGCTCCCTGTACGCAGTGCTCGTACGTTCCGCCCTGTGAGCGGGACAACCAGAAGAACCAGAAGAACGTTCTCTGGTGGGAGGACTACTGGACCAAGGAGGTCAGCTCCCAGTCTTTCACCTGCTTCTTCAACCAGCAGCGACGGTGAGACACACACAACACACACACACACACAGCCCAGTCCCAGAGATAGAAAGGTCATGAACATTCAGCCCAGAGTTGATTCTGTTACTCACACACAGTCCCTGCCTTCACCCAGGGACATGCGCTTGTCCAGGCTAGGCCTTAATGATGGATTGTGTGAGCGTTTATGTGGGTGGGTGTGCGTGTGTGAGAGAGAGTGTTGTGTGTGTCACACCATCTATTCCTGGATTAGGCAGACTAGGGAAGAGGGATGATGTGACGTTCCCGTGGAGACCGGGTGGCGTAGTAGAATGTCACATGACAACCTCACGGCACGACAGTGGCGCGTCTATCTCTTCTTTCTCTTTTTCTCTTTCTCTCTCTTTCTGTCTCTCTCTCTCCTTCTGTCTCTCTCTGCCTGTCTTTCTCTATCCTCTGCAGTAGGTGGTGCAGTGTTGGCAGTAGTTACACCCCTATATACCTCTCCTCACTCCTCCCATGCTCTCTCTCTCTCTCCTCCCTCCCCCCCTTCCCATTTGTCAGCCTTGCATTGCCCTGCTTAGCCAGGCCGGTGTCTAATATATGCACATAATAAACTAGACCCAGCCTGACTGAATGCCTTACATACTCTTAGTCTGCACTTTGTGCAGCAGTCACACCAGACTGATGACAGGCGGAAAGTTCCGGAGGGCTTGCACTTTAGAAAACCCTTCTGAAGAGTCTGGGAGGGAACAAATAGCGGACAGATCGTGTGGCTCTTCCCTTTGGCCCTTGTTTGGCCTCTCACGATGTATGTTTCCTACCCGCAGTGTTCAACTCACGTTGTTAGGATCAGTGACCGATGCTCTTTTTTGTAAAGCTTGCAAACTTACTTGTATCCCTGCTTGCATCCTCTCTCTCTCCCTCCCCTCCCTCCCTCCCTCGCTCCTCCCCTCAGGCCGGACGACGTTCTTTGGCGTCGCTCCCACGACTCCAGCGTCCTCCTCCACTGCGTCCTCTGGCCAATGGTGAGCCTGCTGGTGGGCACGCTCATCGTGCTCCTGACGGTGGCGCCCGGAGCCTCGCCGTGCGGGGCCGAGGCCATCCAGAAGAGGAAGTGCTCCTACGAGGTGGCGGACGCCTCGGAGCAAGCAAGACGCACGTGAACCCCGCCTCCTCCACCCGCACCCTGCCGCTGTTCGCCGTTCCGGTCCGGCGCCGCGACCGCGAGCACTAGAACCCGGGGATCGCCACGGGGGACAGGACTAGAACTGGGAACTGGAACGCAAGACTCTAGAACGTGGTTTGGCACAACAAAAGAACGTAGAGGCGGGGACGTTGAACTAGAACTCGTGCGTTTCGTTCATGATGATGATGTCGAGGAGGAGGAGAAGGACGATGATGAAGACTGCGAACATGTAGCACCTAGTAACAACCTCCTGGACAGGGTCCGACTCGATCACGTGACCTGAACTCTTCTGAACAGAGAGAACCGGGTCTGTCACAGCTCTAACCAGGTTAAAGCTCCTCCGGGTGGGTGGCTGGCCAAGGATGAAGATAGCTGAGCCCTGCTGTGGCCTGGTTTAAGGGCCAGACCCATGGAGACATGTCCTATTGCTGCGTGTGTTCCGTCGTAGAGATCTTGGTGGTCCGTCTGTTTCTAGCATACCTCTAAAACCACTGCTGCTCGTTGTGTTGTCTCTGTGTGTGTATGTGTGTTTGTGTGTGTGTATAGACATTGCCAGTCTGTGTCTCTGTGATAATGTATCGTATCGCTTTGCTGGTCTTACTGTTAGACAACATACAAGGACAGGGTGTTCTCGCTGCCTGTTCCTGCACAGCTGTGGAAGAGACCTTCCGGATTCTTCTCAGACGAACGCCCTTCAAGACTGCCCTGCTGCACACGCTTAAAGAATGATCTGCCGATTTCTCTAACGGCTAACTGTCTCGCTTCGTTTACTGTGATAGGTCACGACACGAATGTTTTTTTTTCCAAAGCCACTGTAGCAAACTTGTGTTTTCGCTGTGTATCACTTAAGCTGTCTGGATCCAAACTGTTCACATTTTCCACCTATGGAACTGTTATCGACCCATGACACTCCGCCCCAAAGAAGACAGCTTCTCAGTCTCTATCACTCATGTAGCTTCTCTGTCTTTCTATGACAGAATGTAAGACTTTTATTGTCCTTAAGCTCTCAAAAAAAAGAAGAATGATATTTCGTACTTGAAGCCATATGCTAACGGTCAAGCGCAGCAAGGAACTGCAGTAGTCACAGAGTATTTGGCCTTCTAGAAGACTCCGTGTGTGATCCTGAGGGCGGAGAAGCGAGCTTTTCAAAGCTCCTTCTCTGGAGTTCAAATGATGAATAGTGCCTGATATAAACCTTTGAATAAAAAATTCAGACAAACGATCTCCTAAAGTGTGTGATGTTTTAACGAGGGTGGACTCACATTTCTCAGCCGGTCCTACACTCTCCCCCAACCGTCTGAGTCCATCCTAGCTTCTACCTCTGTAACACACTAAGGATCTGTCTCTGGTTCCCTAGTTACACTCTTCATCCTCCTCTTCCTCCCATCCCGCTCCCTCGTGCCCCCCCCCCCCCCCCCTCCTCCTCTTCTCATCTCTCATGATTATTATTGTTGTCATCAACCGCCTCTTGTTGTGAAGATGCCTGTCCTAATTATGCCGTATCTAACGAGGGTTGCCATGACAGCCAGGCTTATCAGCGAGAGGGCTTAGATATTGCTGGAGGGGAGAGGAGGAAGAGAGAGAAAGAGAGAGAGGCCTGGCAACAGAGAAACCGGCGGTCTAGCAGCCCTGTTGAAGGAAGGTGTGAACAAGACAACCTTACTTAGACAGGGAACAGGACGCATCGAAGTCTAACGCCCAGATTCGCCTCAGCGCTGAACCAACTGTTTTTTTCCCCCTTCCCAGTGGCCTTCTCAGTTTGGGAACAAGATCAAATGGATGGAGGGACTGAGGGATGGAGGCTTGAGGGATTGGGGGGGGGGGGGGGGGGGTTGGGGTCGATAAAGTACGTGTAAGTCTTTCTAACGCAGCCAAGCCAGAGAGGGTTTACAGTGAGGGAAGCAGGCCCAGGGAGTTTGAATGACATTTACAGACTGGTTTTATTAGGTTCACACACATACACACACACGCACTGCAGTTTCAAACTTGACCGCCTCTCAGTTTTACTCTTACGAACGTGAAGCCCAGATAGAATCGAAATGATTAGGTAACAAATCCGTGATTACATTAGAATTCACGTGCAGCAAACCAGTTTAACCTAAAATCCTGTCAGAACCACGGCCGGTACCAGTATCCCAGATTAAACTCACTCAATTATATCAGAGCACAGCTGGAGGAGGAGGAGAGAGGTGGGAATATTATAGAGTAATATCCACAGTAATCCAGACTAGGAATACCTTGTAGTGACAAACGGGATTACGGTGGTTCAGATTGGACAGGAGGGTCAGCGGGTCGTCCCCCTCAATCCCAGGAGCTCTCAACAGAATGATGCGATTTCCCGGTTTGTCAGATTGAGAGGAAGTAGGGCAGGAGGCTCGCTTTATAAATAGACAACTTGTCCGTCTATAACCGCGTCTGTATCAGGTCTAGCACGCACACACACACACAATCACTCACACACACACACACACACACACAGACACACACACTGCCCTTTCTCCTCAGCCGACTCATCACAAATTCCCATTAGCGACGAGGGCATGGCTCTCAGCCAATAAGAACAGACTACATCACCCACGACGCACTTCAATCACGCAGACTACAATCACTCAGCCAGGCCACATTGTTCCTGCCTCAACAATGAATATTCAAGAGCAGGGAACCCTGCCACTCAGAAACACACACACACACGGCTTTCCTACCTTGGAAACAAGTAGGTGACATCAGAGCTCCGAGCTGCTCTGCTTCCATGCAGACGATACCTCCCATAATGATGGATGAGAAAGGTCAAAGGGAAAGATATCAGAGCATCATTATTCAGCCCCAAAGATTCATAGGTATCACACCTCCCTCCCTCACACTATCCCTCCCCTCCCTCCCTCACTCACGCTCTCCCTCCCTCACGCTCTCCCTCCCTCCCTCACGCTCTCCCTCCCTCCCTCACGCTCACTCCCTCCCTCCCTCCCTCCCACTCTCCCTCCCTCCCTCACACTTCTCCCTCCCTCACGCTCTCCCTCCCTCACGCTCTCCTCCCTCCCTCACGCTCTCCCTCCCTCCCTCCTTCCTCCCACTGTCCCTCCCTCCCTCACACTCTCCCTCCCTCCCTCACACTCTCCCTCCCTCCCTCCCTCCACCCCTAGCACCCCTGATCCAGAGTTGTTGGGATTCTCAGTCACAATTACTGATCTAAACAGTGCATCGGTTATTTATTCAGCAAGGGTACAGCATGGTGATATTTCAACTTATAGGTCCCATATAAAAACAATAACAGTGTGCTGTCGCAAACAAAGCTAGGATGCAGACGTCATAGTTCAATAGCATATTTGCAGTCCTACGCGCAACACACAATACAGCATTAAAAACAACAGCCTGCATTTCATCATGACAATCTCGTATTGCAACAATGTTAGCACGTTCGCTTAATTCTCATACAGCTTGTTACCCAGGTTCAACGCACAAGGGCACCTCAAATTTACACCCTGATATACAGTCACATTCATTCAGCGTAGATAGACTTCCAGACAGACAGGATGTACGAACAGTGACAGCCAGCCCGGACAGTGTCAGACAGACAGACAGTTTCAGACAGACAGACAGTGTCAGACAGACAGACAGTGTCAGACAGACAGACAGTTTCAGACAGACAGACAGTGTCAGACAGACAGACAGTGTCAGACAGACAGACAGTGTCAGACGGACAGGCTCACGGACAGACAGACAAATCCGACGGACGGTATTCTGGATGCAGGCTGAGTTGGGTATGCATGGCCCTGAACGCCCCCTCCCCCCAGGTTCCAACCTTCCCCACCCCCCCCCCCCACCCCCCCACCCCCCCTCAGTGCTGATGCACCAGGTTAATAGCTGCTTAATGAACACAGCTCAGCTCCGTAGAGAGGCGAACGCTTCATATTCCAGGGAAAAGGTGAGTCGGAAGATCGCCTCATAAATATTAGAACGCGCGGAAAAGGAGATAAAAAAAAAAACTCTATACATTCGGTACAAAAGTCTACGTCGACCATCAACTTACATCGTGTTACATAGAGACGGACGATATAAAATAGGTTTTGCGTGGATATGTTGGTACGCGTGTGCTAAGGATACTGCGGGTTCACTTGGGTATATGGATACAGCATATTCAAGACTGTGTTAGCTCTTTGAGGTTGAAGGCCATAGCGGTCGCTATGCTCATCATTTCTGTCCTCATCGTCCCTCCTAACCCTGCGCTGCTCTTTTTAATGGGCTGATCGTGAGGTAGGGATGTGATGTGTGTGTGTGTGTGTGTGTGGTGTGTGTGTGTGTGTATGGGGAGTCATGTGCCTCAGCAGTTAAGGGGTTGGCCTCTCGTGATCGAAAGGTTGTGTGGTTCGATTCCCGGCTGCGGCTACATGACGTTGTGTTCTTGGGCAAGGCACTTCACCCTACTTGCCTCAGGGGGATTGTCCCTGTACTTGATGTAAGTCGCTCTGGATAAGCGCGTCTTCTAAACGACTAAATCTAAATGCGTGTGTGCTGTCTAAGGGTTGGGGGGGGGGGTGTAGGTCTGTGGGGGGGGGGGGGGGGGTGGGGTAAAAGGGCAGGCGGGAGCCAGCATTGATCCGCTGCACCCCACAGAGTACTGTTAATGGGCGCTGCGCTGTGTTTTAATACGCCGGTGAATCGATGACTGCGTCTGAGAGTCTAGATCCGTCGTCGGGTTACCGGGACTCAGCAGAAATCGATGCCCACGAAACTCAATCATTGTGTCGGGGAGAAATAAGACGGCTGCGACTCATCTTCTCTGGAGAAAACCAGGGGACACATAGTTCTGAGAGATTCAAAATAAAGCCAAGAGGAATGACTGAGTGAGCCTGGTGTTATAAATGTAGCCAACTGGTGAAGGTGCAGGACTGAGGAGCCCAGGTACAGAAATGTCAAACTGTGAACCTGGGGGCCCCCCGGACGAACAGGGCCGAGTCACAGGAGAGGTGTCTGGGGTCAGGGGTTGACATTCTGACATTCTGGAACCTTCTCTTTCTCGATGCTGCAAATCTCTGCAGAATGAGCTGGAAATAATTTTATTTGGCAAAGAGCTAGACAGAGAGAGAGAGAGAGAGAGAGAGGGAGAGGGAGAGAGAGAGAGGGAGAGAGGGAGAGAGGGAGAGAGAGAGAGAGAGAGAGAGAGAGAGAGAGAGAGAGATAAAGAGAAAGATTGCAAGAGAGAGTAGTTCCTTCTTTGGTTGTGTATCCAGGTGACAATTATATTGTCCTAACCTCGCCTATTTTGGACAGAAGTTGATGAACTGGGTCATTCAGGAGCCCGTAGAGTTAAACGCTGACTAATTCTTCCACTGGCCTATTTCCAGTGTATTCAGTAGTACTGTGTGGTGACCTAATCTGGGGATGCTGAAGTACATCATCAAAACAATACGGACAGAGAGCAAACCAGCTTCTCAGAACAAGGGAGGGATGATGAAGATCCCCAGCGAGCGTGACCAAAGCCCTGGTTCCTACGTGTTCAGGGTGAGAACCAGACCGGAGGCTGCATCAGGGGCTCTGAGGCCGCCCGCAGGAGGCTGGCAGCCTCGCCGAGTCGCGGCCATCTCCGGAAAGGGCCGTCCGAATTGCACGTCGGTGGAGCGCGTCTACCTGTTTGCGTCTACTACCCACTCCCCCCCCCCCGTCCCCCCCCCCCCCCCCCCCCCCCCCCCCCCTTCCCCCCACCCCGCGTCTACGAGAAGAAACAAGGGTTCACCGACGGTGTTCTCGCTTCTCCGGGCGGAAATTAAAATCTTTCGCTAAAAAGGCGCTTCATCCCGGCCGATGAATGTCTCATTCATGGCGGATTTCCAAAGCCCCCATTCATCCCTCTCTCGCACGGCGCCGAGGAGAGTCGAACGCCTGGGTCCGCGCGCGTCTATTTATGCGACGGTGAAAAGAAAAAGAAAAAGACTATTCAAAACAAACGCTCGCAATTTGGCGAAGGGCGATTTAACACGACATCAATACTGATGCCAACAAAAATGCCGGGGGCTTGTTCTATTGAAATGGTCATCTGGAGACGCTAATAAGCAGATCATGAATGGCTCCGTCCTTGTCCTGGTTCTTAAATGCTGCAGTTCGAGATGCTTTTTACATGGCTCCAAACAACGCTAGCTGAAGGGCGAGTAGTAACAATGTCCGGCCACAGGACCTTCCGGGTAACATCGTTCCTCCCCCTCTGCGGTGTGATGTCTCTCTAGCGTCCGGTATAGATGAAATCTGGAGTGAGAGAAGGATAATCATCTTCTGTTGGTTTTCAGCGGCCATTTTGACTGTCTAGACGTGCTTCTGCCTCAGGGGCAGGTGAGCGCAGAACCTGGGCCGGGCGCTCGGTCCCCGTCTTGCCGTCGCGTTCTCTCACCGCGGTAGTAGTCCGGGTTGAAGTTCTCGTAGATGGGGTAGAGAGGGTTCTCCTGCTCGCTGCGGAGCTTCCTGGCTCGTAGAACGTCCCTCACGCATTGGTGGAGGTAGAGGTACTGGCACTGGGTGGGGAGCAGGGTAGAGATGTTAGCACACTGATACCAGATTGGCCCTCGATGGCACGAGTTTGACAACACTGGTGTAAGGTTTAGTGTGTCCACTGTGTCCCATGTACAGTCCTCTTACATGATTTCCTCAGAATCAGTGGTCCCCAACCCTGGTCCTCAGGCCCCACTGTCCTGCATGTTTTAGATGTTTCCCTGCTCCAACACACCTGATTCAAATGCATGTTCGTTACCAGGATTCTTCAGAGCTAGATAACGACCCATTCATTTGAATCAGGTGTGTTGGAGCAGGGAAACATCTAAAACATGCAGGACAGTGGGGCCTGAGGACCAGGGTTGGGGACCACTGATTCTGAGGAAATCATGTAAGAGGACTGTACATGGGACACAGTGGACACACTAAACCTTAGACCAGTGTTGTCAAACTCGTGCCATCGAGGGCCAAGAGGGTGCAGGTTTTCACGTCAACCAGGCCACTACACCAGCTGATTTCACTAACGAGTTCCTCTACTCAGCTGGTGCAGTGGCTTGGTTGAGGTGAAAACCCGCACCCTCTTGGCCCTCGATGGCAGGAGTTTGACACACCGTGGCTTTAGAACTTGCTTAAGTGAGGTTATACAGCGCTGATGGTACGGCGGTACGGCGGTGTTGAGGTCACCTCTGTCTGAACCATGTGAGAGCGGTGCAGCCGGAGGTCGAACACCGAGCGTAGATGTCCACCGTCCCCCGGCTGTCCAGCTGCTGCAGCGCACGGTCCAAAACCACGAAGGTGCCGGTACGACCCACCCCAGCACTGAGAGAGTGAGAGAGAGAGGGAGAGAGAGGGAGAGAGAGAGAGAGAGAGAGAGAGGGAGAGAGAGAGAGGGAGAGACACAGAGAGAGACAGAGAGAGAGAGGGAGAGGGAGAGAGAGAGGGAGAGACACAGAGAGAGACAGAGAGAGAGAGAGAGAGGGGGGGGGGAGGGGTGAGTCACAAATCCGTTTGCCATGGTCTGAAGGCCACAGTGGAGAGATCCACTTTAACACACACGGATGCAATTTCAACCATTCTGTCACCACGTCTACTAGACAGCACCAGATTAGAGACACATTCAGAGTCAGTACTATAATCTTCACTCATGAGCCTAAAGATATAGTCGGATGACCAGAACACCCAAGAGAACAACACATGTATTGGTAAATATACGTGTATCCATAAGAAGCAGAGAAAAGTACCAACATGTTGATGTTTATTGAAATGACTGACATTTCCAATTCATCCTTTTTATTATTGGTTTACAGTTATTACGTGTGTTGCTCTTGGAGCCATATGTATATATGTTGCCATGTTCAACCCACACATACAGAGAGAGAGACACACACACACACAGTGAGTCCATGTGTGGGTGGGGTAGCGACTCACACGGGGGAAGGGAAGTATTAAAAAGTGAGAAATGTAATGAAAGGGTCATCAGGAGCCCGCCACCCAATAATGTGACGTGTAGTTGCCGGGGGCGACACTCATGTCCCATTTTCTGGTAGTGAGAGGACAGATGTGCCCACCTCTTCACCTCAGCCAGCTCGCTATCTCGCTCTCTCTATCTCATTCTCACTTTCCATCTCTCTCTCTCTCTCTCTCTCTCGTACCATCAGCCAGATTTATTATCGCTTATTTTCAACAGGGTTTTTTGGGCTACACCTTCAAGGCCGGACAGACAAACAAGTCGATTCTTCCTGAATGGTAGAAATGTTGGGCCTCTCCTTGTGCGGTGGTCTAATCGCAAGACTAATCACAGATGAGACAACTTTGCACTTATGTTTTCTCGGCCGTCGGCATGACAACGGCGCCAACAATAGACCGGCCGCGGAGCGAGTAATCTCGTTTGATTGTTTCGGGGGGGGGGGGGGGGGGGGGGGGGGGTGGCAATGGACGGAGAGTGGTGAGAGTCTTGCGGGAGGCTGTCTGGAGCTGAGGGGTGGGGTCCGGGGCCTGGGAGGGGGGCGGTCAGGGGTGTGTGTGGGGGAGTGGTAGGTTCAGGGGTGTGTGTGTGTGGGGGGGGGGGGGGGGGGCGTCAGTGTTACCTGCAGTGCACCACCGTGGCCCCAGAGCTGGGGGAGCGGTCCACGTAGTCTCTGACCGTGCGGACGAACTGGACCAGGGACTGGGTGGTCTCCGGGACGCCGTGGTCCGGCCACACGGTGTAGTGGAAGTGACGCACCACCCGGGGGAAGCTGGACGAGCCCTCCTGGGGGGAGAGAGGAGGGGAGGGAGGGGGTCAGCACTGACCAGAGATCCACGCCCACGACACACGGGGGACGCCCCCCAGTCCAGCTCCACTCACGGAGCTGATCTTGAACTCCCGGATGGTCCACTCCGGCAGGACGGACTCAGCCAGCATGTGGACGATCAGGTCTCCGTAGTACAGCGGCTCCCGGTCGAACGGCCAGTAGTGGTCACACTTCACCTGCAGGGCGGCACCAGCGCACAGTTACATCTGCTGTCATCCCATCCTGACAGGTCACAGGGTCAGATCCGCGCCGCCCCCCCCCCCTCTCCCTTTGGGGGGGGGGGGGGGGGAGAATGTTGGTTGGCCGCCCCACTCACCCGCCCTTTCTCCACGCACTGCGTCACCATGACGATGTTGAAGACGTTGTGCTCCCACACCATCCTCCAGAAGTCGTCCTTGGTGCCCGGGAGGGGGCCCTGCGTGGCTATGTACTCCCGGCGGAAGTTGTTCCCCTGCGGGGGAAGAGGCGGGAGGAGGGGGGGGGGGGGGAGGGTGGAGGGAGAGGGAGTAGGGGGAAGTGGGGGGATGGAGGAGGGAGAGGGTGGAGGGAGCGGGAGGAGGGGGAAGGGGGGGGGAGAGAGAAAAGTGAGACAGAAAGGGTTGGGTTAAACAGAAGTGTTGAGGTTCATCAGCCTGATGGTCCTATCCCTCTCCGGCTAGTCTCCTGCAGGGGCCCTGAGTGGCCCTGGGGCCTCACTGCTCTCCCTATAGCACTGCAGCACAGACACACTGCCTTGCTGTAACCCAGAGAGGACACACTGGGTTTGGCTGTACATCAGAAACCTCTTCAATAGTCTGTCTGTTTGGGTGGGGCAGGAACCCTGTTTGTATGATTCTGTGTCTGCTTGAGAGAGTGCGTGTGTGTGTGTGTTTCACTGCATGACTCACCACTCTAACACCCCCCCCCAAAAAAAAACACGTTCACACACCCACACACACACACACACACAGTATGTATATACGGTATGTAACACTCCCCTGGCAGTCACACTAAACTCCGACTCTCAGTCAGACCAATTACTGCCTGATGGACACACTCTGCCTGCTGCGATGGTGTGTGTGTGTGTGTGTGTGTGAACGTGTTTTGTTGCTAGTCCATTAGTCCCCCCCACTCCCCCATTTACGATCCATTTCCTGATTACGCTCATGCATGAGCTCTGATTGGCTGAGAACGTTGTGTCCGAGTGAACGGTTCCCAGATGCTAGTTGGATGTCATTCTGTGACCAACAGGTCTTTAAACCAGAGTTGCAGTGGAGGGCTGTTGGTGTGTGGTGACTGTGGGATGTCTTACAGGCATGTAGCTGGCATTGATATAGTCAGAAGAAGGGTCGTCTTCCAAGTAAGTCAGCTTGACCCTCGTGGAATCATCTAGAATACGGGAGAGAACACAAACATTTAGCACCACATGCCAATGCTGCGGAAAGACAGGAACGATCCCTGCGTTGTGGAGGAGAGACCAATAAGAAACCAGAGCCAAATCTTTCGTAGCTCCGTTCAAATCCTATTCATGGACTAAACAAGCGGTGTGCCATCAACACCAGCTGCTCGCTAAACTTTGTTTTCTGAGTCAGACGCTGCTATCTGGAGGTAGGGAAGGTGTCGTGACTCAAGCCGACAAAAATAACACTGCCGCCTCTATGCTGAGCGGGGAAAAAACTGTTTACGGTTCAATAGATAGTGCGCTCAAAGTCATTTCCACATCCAAAACATCAATTTTTGAAACCAGTTAATCTGGTTTGGCGTTCTACAAAGCAATTTTCCACTTTGTAACTCTAAATGTAGGATGTGCGATTTTTAGAACCTTCCATTGCGTTATTACGAGGAGTGTTTTGTTCGAAAACTTTCAACAAGCCCAAATCTTTCCACGCCCATTAAATTAATGTGCCTGAGCGACATTAGAGAAAAATATGTGGGATGGAAGATCAAGAGTTACAGTCAAAAAGATCAATTCTCTCTCTTTTTCTCTCTCTCTCTTTCTCTCTCTCTTTCTTTCTCTTACTCTTTCTCTCTCTCTCTTTCTC
Source organism: Protosalanx chinensis (assembly GCA_030340685.1). NCBI lineage: Eukaryota > Metazoa > Chordata > Actinopteri > Osmeriformes > Salangidae > Protosalanx > Protosalanx chinensis. The sequence continues at coordinate 508,392 of CM059335.1, read as the reverse complement.
TCTCTCTTTCTCTCTCTCTCCCTCCCTCTCTCCCTCTCTCCCTCCCTCCCTCCCTCCCTCCCTCTTTGTCAGCAGTTCAGGGCAATTGACCCGCTCCTTGTCCTGGCCCTCAATGCTGAGGAGACTAAACCTATCCGATAATGATCATTAATAATCATCCTTTCCACCAACTCTGCAGTCTTTCCCTCCATCCTTCCCTCCATCCCTCCATCCTTCCCTCCACTCACAGGGCAGGATGTTGTTGTAGCGGTTCTTCCCCCTGTTCTCCGGGAGTCTGGCGGCGTCCAGGGTCTGATTCCTGCCCACGTCCTTCAGGTCCTATCAGAGGGGACAGCAGGTCAATACGATCCCCCCGAACGTCAACTTCTATTGGGATGTGAGTTAACGCCTGGCTGGTGGCTGACTGAAGGACCGCTGGGTGTATTAACTGATTAAATGATTGGCGGTCTGCGTTCACCTCAAACTCCTCAGACAGGAGGTAATTAGAGTCAGCCTGGAGTTTGGAGAGATGGGACTCAAAGTGGGCCGCTTTGATTGGACTGAGGAGAAGGGGGGGCAACACACACGAACGCACACACACGAACACGCACAAACAGAAAGCTCGGTTAGCCCACGACAGACAGAACTTTTGCAGCCAAGTCAAAGTATCACTTTTAATGAGGCTAAATCACATCCACCACAAAAGACACTCACCTGGAGATCCGCCGATTGCTAGAGGAAAGCGCCGAGGAAGAGAAGAAGAGCGAAAGGGAGAGAGTGAGAAACGGTTAGACGATAGCTTTATTTCCCCCGACATTACCTCAAGCCCTCGCCATCATCTACTACTATAACTCTGGTGTTATACACAGAGGAAGTGAAAGACCATCCATCTTCACACAGGGACACGTGAGGTCATATCTCCAGCTCTGAGCTCAGAGATGGACTGTTGGACTACACTGATCTTCAAGGATCACCGGAATAGATTCATCCAGGAACACATTGACAGGGAAAGAGGGTGAGTTGGAAATACGAACTGACCTTCTGACACCGACGTACATTCCGGAGGTGGGCAGTTCCTTCCACATGCTCATTCTGACCACGGGGCTATCCTGTACTGCCCTGCTGGCACACACACACACAGACACACACACAGACACACACACAGGCACACAGACACACACACACAAACACACAGACACACAGACACACACACACACACACAGACACACACACAGACACACAGACACACAGACACAGACACACACACACAAACACACAGACACACAGACACACACACACACACACAGACACACACACTGTTAGACACAAACATAACCCATGAGACTCAGCGCCACATGTTTCGTGGACAGGAAATGACTCCATGATCCAGCGTAAACAATGACTAATAAGATTCGACGGTATTAGCACACGGTAACGGAGGAAACCAATTATTAATCAGCTCATTCGCAGGTCCAGATCCCGTTTCCTTATCCTTTGGAGAAAATAATAACCTAATCAAAAACCCGTTGCCGACCATGAGGGAGAAAATGATAAGTGGATTATCCGGTTGGGTGGGGGGGTGGGTGGTGGTGGTGCTGTGTGTGTGCTTGTGTGCGTGTGCGTGTCCTCCACTCACACTTTGCGTAGCCTCTGTCTGTAGACCAGGAGAGAGATGACAGCCACCATCATACCGATGAGGAACATGCCGGCGCTGAGGCCCTCGATGACTCCTCCCATAGGCTCTGCACAGAAGGACAACAGACCGGCCTCCATCAGCACGGCGGGAACACGAGCTGGAGCTTCTCAGCTTTGAAAAAAACAACCCCTTGGATGTGGACAGGTGTGGGACCCCTGGATAAAGAGACCAGGCTCCAGGCTGAACCAGGGGGGGGGAGGCATCCACCAAGGGGGGCCAGGGGGCCAGAGGGGGGGCCCAGGAGAACTGGAGGACTAGAGCGATTTACACTCGGTAGTTAGTGCATCCCAGAAGTTCCCCTGACAACAGAGGAACCGCTCCCTCAAGAGCCGCAGATTAAAACACTCTGTTGTCAGATGGGAAGCTTAGCTTTCATTGCTAAATCGATGACAAGTCATTAGGGCGCGTGCGTGCGAGTGAGTGTGTGTCCGTGAGTGTGTGTGTGTGTGTGTGAGCAAATGTGTGCTGTTAGTGTGGAATGAATGTGTGTGTGTGTGTGTGTAGTCTCACCCGCGTGTGTCCGGAGGGGCAGAGAGAGGTAGGTGTCTGTGTAGAGAGGATGATGAACCTCTCCCTCGTCGTCATCGAACAGCTTCGTGAACGCGCGCACGCTGAGTCTGAACGTGCACACGCGTACACCGACACACACAGACACACATACACAAACATCCACAAAAACAAACACAGACAATTTGGATCATTCAATTTGGAAGGACAATAAATGAAAGTCAACTGGTTGGCTTGGTTATAAAATGCATCAGTTCTCCGTATTCTGCGGGGTTGTTTACCTGTAGGAAGTCTTGGGCTTGAGCGGTCCATCGCAGAAGGGGTTAAGGTCATCGTAATGGCTGTGGTCCGGATCGTAATAGCGGTTATCCTCTGAGTCGCAGGCCCCTCCCAGCCACTTCCCACCAGACCCCAGGTTGATCTCAAACACCTGCCCGCCAGCGAAGTCAGAGTCCTGGGTACAACGGCTAGGAAAGTAGCCTGTCTGGTAGGCCCTGACGGAGGAGTTACGTCTGTAGTCCAGGTAGGAGGGTAGAGGATGAATCTGCTCTGGTTGAAGCAGTTCTTGGTCTGTTCAGAATAGACAAGGTTAATAAAGTTATGTAGTTTGAACTCGTGGAATGGAAGGTGTTGGTTTCCTTATTAGCAGCTACTGATGGGGTAGCTCTGTATACCATCGGATTCAGCGACGACGACCGAGAAGAACTTGATGGCTCCGTTGGCATCGCTGAACCAGCTGCAGTTGAACCAGAAGGAGATGGAGGATGGCGTGACCCGTGACATTCGCTCGCTGACCCGCAGGTAAGGGGGCGGGACTGGGGGCCCTGAGAAGAGGCAGGTCATTGGTCAAATTGATTGCCAATCCTTCCAACCGGCAAGGTGGAGGACTCACAGCTGAGAGGCCGGGGCTCCGGGGGAAGGTGTTTGAGGGGGCCGGGGACTTGGGGGGACATTTTTGGATTCCTGGGTACTTAATAGAGACAAAGCGACATCTGCTTATCTATAGTTCCAGTCCTGACAGAGACAGATGGGTTCGAATAGCTCTGTCGTTAGCAGACAAATAAAAAATTATGATGAGCCCCGTGAAGCTGTCCAATCACTGTGAAGGAATAGAGAGTGTGTGTGTGTGTGTGTGTGTGTGTGTGTGGCACAACATCATCACCGACCAGGACAGACCGCAGAAGGATTTATTAGTTAATATGGCCTCCATCGCCGCTGATCTAATTATGTTTGTTGACTCTGACGAGTCTGGCGTCCCTCCCTCCCTCCCTCCCTCTCTCACTCTCTCTCTCTATCTCTCTCTCTCTCCTTCCCCGCATCCATCCCTCACTCCAAATCCCTGGCATTTCTCCCCCGCTACCCCAGGGAGATGTGAACCGCAGGATTTGAGTGCCCTGATTGTTGCCTGTTCCTGTAAATCTCTTTTTCCCTCCCTCCTTTCATCACCTCCCTCGCTTCCCTCGCTTCCCTCTCTCCTCCGCTCTTTCCCAGGCGACCTGAGCTATTTGAGGATGGCTTTATTTATGTGCGCGGGACCATACGGACTCCTTGAGTGTGCGTGCGCGCAGTCTGTTTGCGTACGTGTGTTTGTGTGTCTGCGTGTCTCTAAGGTAAGAGAGTGGAGTCAATTAACACTTGCTAACAAGACAGGCCTACTCACCCCTACGCTTCTCCCATATCCATTGGATGACATCACAGGGCTCGATCAGCCAATCAGAGGAGACCAAGCCCCAGAGGACTCTCAATCATCTGACTGGCTAGACCGTTTGTCTAACCTGTCTCCCTCTGTCTGCTTTAGGACCGGCCTCTAAGGGCTGTTGGCTGGCTGCACTCACCATGTGGCAGGGGTTTAGAGGGGGTGGGGCACTTAACAGGTTGGCTGCGCCGGGTCTCTGGCGGGGGAGACAGGGGATGATGCCAGCTAAGATGACCACATCCAGGCTGCCAGAGATGGATTCAACTAATGCAAACAGCCCCTTCTCTGCCAGGCCCAGAGCACACATCTGAAGAGGCCATCTTTATTCGTCGTGCTCTTTCTCGCTCTCTCTCTGTCTCCACTTCTCCGTGTCTCCTTCTTGCCCTTTTTGTTCATCTTTCCCTTTTTCTTGAAGTTTTACACTTAATATGTTGCTATCTCTGTTCAATAATAGCTTTCTGGGTTTTTTCCGTCGTTTTCTCATTACAGGAAGTCGAAGTTCAGGCGAGCAAAAAAGGATCGAATTTTGGCCAAAACAAAACTTGTATTATTGCCTTCTTTCTTTCTCTCTCTCTCTCTCTCTCTCTCTCTCTTTCTCTCTCTCTCTCTCTCTCTCTCTCTCTCTCTCTTTCACTCTCTCTCTCTTTCACCTTCCCTCTCCTATTTGCTGTTGCAACAATAAATCATTTTGACAGAACTGGAATGCAAAGCAACAGAGAGGGGCTACGGGCCGTCTAATTTAATAAAATAAAAAGTTTCGACGGTGCGGTCTCCTGACTGAACGGCAGCTTTATTTCATTTCCACATCTTCAGTTCCTCACAGACAGGAACAGGAGCGGTGTCCTTGCGCCCTTCATCAGGTGACTAGATATCACGGACACCGTTCATGTATCGCACGTTCTTTTTACAAAACATTAAACACCGACACGATTTCTCTCATCTTTCGTCATGACAACTGCTCTGAGGAACGAATGCCGCTAAGCCCCCCCTTAAAGCTTCCGGAAAGTACTGTGAGCGAGCCGGGGAATGACTGGAGCTTTGAAAGACCATTACCCTTACATTCGATCAAATGACTGGGGGGGGCTCTATAAAGAAGACGAACAACAACGCTTTGCCGAGCCCGAGCGAAGGTTGGGGCGGTGTCTCGGAGCTGCATGGCCCATTGAGCAGTCCCCGTGCTGGGGGGCGGTGGAGGGGGGTGGGGAGGGGAGGGGGGGTGCTGGCTGGTTCACGGGCCGCTTCCCCTGCTGATGAAGCGGCTGCAGATTAGCTGACTGGTGTGAGACATCGTGATGCAGGGCAGGAGGCGGCGTCCTGGGGGCTGGGAGGGTCACGACACAAGCGGGGCTTCCGCGGGGAAAGGACTTCGGGCTTGGTTAATGCATATGTGTGTGTGTGTGTGTGTGTGTATGTGTGTGTGGAGAGGGTACAGATATGATGAGAGGAGTGAAAAGGTAGGGGCATGACAAGGATGAACAGATTTATTTATTATATAAAAATAGATTTTTTTTTTCTTTTAATAAATAATAGGATTTCATGAATAAAATCACTTGACTACCCAGACAAAAAAAAATTGTTTGTGGGTGTGACGTTGATAGTATGATGGAGCTTCAATGTTGGGTGACACACGGTACTCACGGTCGATCATGGTGACCACGCTGGCGTGCGCCGGCTGGCTGGTGAGGCCGGCGGAAGCGGTCATCACGACGACGTCGTAGCGGCGGTACGGATCCAGCCTGTCCAGAACCAGCACGCTGCTCTCCCCGGACAGACGCAGCCCGGAGACCAGCTCGCCGCTGTCCTGACGGCGACACGTCACCTCGTAGGCGTCGTAGTCGGCGAGGGGCGGAGCCCAGGTGCAGGAAACGGAGGAGGAGCTGAGGGGGAAGCAGTGCAGGTTCCTCACGCCGGACGGATCTGCGGAAGAACGCGCAAGGAACGTCAGGAACCACCAGGGGGAACTCAGGGACGGATTATTTTAACTTAATTTAACTTTTTGACCGGATTATGTCATTGCCTTGTACGGCTTGCATGGTTTTACATCTTCAATCAGAAATTTTTTAATCTCCATCCCAAGAGAACAAAACCTCTTTGGCCAATTTCCACCGTAGTTCTACATTCTCATAATCCTCACAATCCTCTTTCTAAGGTCCATTTGAATGAGAATGAGTGTGTGTGTGTGTGTGAGAGAGTGTGTGTTCCTGCTGGAAACTTTAACCTTCTGTGTTCCTGACTGTAAAAAGCAACCGTACAAAGGCATCTGTCTCAGAAGATAGACTTGTTGTAACTGCACACTCCCAGAAGCCATTCACTTTCATTCATTAATCCCTCACACTAAGGACCTATTCACTGGCAATGTACAGCCACTCACAGGCACGCACACATGCACGAACACACACACATGCGCACACGCACGCAGGCATGCACAGAAGACACTCTCACTACTCATTCTAAACCGTAGTTCAGATCTAGTGCATAATTGGCCACCTGCTTCGCTGCGGGTCTGTTATGATAATATGGAGAGGTGGAGCGATACGGAGAGACAGACAGGCCGAGAGAGAAACAGGTGAAACGGAGTAGAGTAGATTCTAATGAAGGCGTTTGATGTAGTCGTTGACCTTTCGGCTGTGACATCATCAGTCTGTCTGTCTGGTCCTCGCTGCTGTGACTCACAGCCAGAGAGCTGCTGATTAAGGAGGGCAAGGGGCACATGTACACACACACACCTACACACACACACATGCACACATACACAAACACACACATGCACACATACACACACACACTGTCTGCACATACACACACACCTTCACACACACACACACGCACACATACACACACACACACACACACACACACTGTATGCACCTACACACACACCTACACTCAGACAGGCATGGATGGATGCCTACACACACTTCTACATGTACATACAGAAACGCAGACAGACACACACTGCAACAACCAGCAAGTGTACAGTGCGTGCGTGTTCTGTATCTTCCAGGTCTATAACTCAAGAACAGTCACACCTCAGGGTTTTTGAACCTTTCGCCTCGGAGGGAAAAACTAGGACTGATCGCAACCTTCAACACAAACTGCCTTACACAACAAAACCTCTCTCTGTCTCACACACAAACACAATGTGGAGAGCCACACACTGTGTGTGACTAGGAAACCTTGGAAGCATGATAAAAGGTAATATATGCCATCACGTTAGAGGCTAATATCCTGGGGCGATAAGGGCGATGTCTGATGTTAGAGCGATGACAGATGTCCGAGCCTGCAAGTAAGACAGCGATCTAGAGGAGCCTTGCCCTCTCCCAACACAGAGATAACTCACAAAGGGCACATAAGGTGGATCTGCATATTACAGTGTGTGTTTGTGTGAGTGTGTGTGGGTGTGTGTGAGTGCAAGAGAGTTCTTTATAGATACTCTACTGTTTATGTAAATGGGTATTTATATTTATTTATGTGAGAGAGAGAGAGAGACAGAGAGAGAGACAGAGAGAGAGAGAGAGAGAGAGAGACAGAGAGAGACAGAGAGAGACAGAGCAGGGATTTTAAGATTTATAGTGTAAGTCTGTGTGAGTTGTGCGTTCGTGTGTGTGTGTGTGTGTCGGCAGGGAAGTCTCTCCGCAAGTGTGACTGACGCAGGCAGAGAGTTGCTACGGTAGCGCCGCGCGTTCGCACTCCGCCGTCTGGTAATAGCATCGTTGATTCCAGCTGCCGTACGCCAAAGCTCCTCGCCATCAATCCTCCAATCAGATCAATTTAGCCGGGCGCCGCGCAGACACACCCCCTCCTCCGCCGCCTCCGTCCTGGCTTCCCTTCTCTTCCCAGACGACCACAATACCCCCCTGATGAGCCTCTTTAACAGGAACCATCTCCTTCAAGTAGCTCAAGTGGCCGTTGTTTGTGTATGAATATTCACCACGCAGAGGGAGAGTTTCTTCGAGAAGAATGAAGCCCCCGGTTTGTAGAACGCTGCGGTTCTCCATGATGTCTTGTCAGTTGCCAGTGGTTGAACTGATTTGAGGCAGCCTCACCAGTCTAGAACGCTGTGGCAGGACTTCGGCACTGGGATCACAGGACGCTCCTATATGAAGTGCTGGCTTTACAGAGCCAGGTGAAGATTGTTCTAGAACATAGGTGGGCAATTCCTGGTCCTCGAGGGCCGCTGTCCTGAAGGTTCTAGATGTTTCCCTGCTCCAGCACACCTGATTCTAATGAATGGTCGTTATCAGACTTCCACAGAGCTTGATGACAACCTTAAGTTGTTCCATATGTTCCCTAGGTAAGGCCAGTAGTTTAGTGTGATTTCCAGGTTGTCAGGAACTCAAGCATGCGCCTTATTCTTGTCCTAGCATGAGAAGCCCGACCACAGATGGTCCCGGTTCTTGGTGTGGCCTGGAAACATGGTGGGTTCGGACCAAGCGGAATACTTTGAGTTCTGGACAAGAAACTGGGCCATGAGCTAATGAGAGCCTGGGAGAATGCGATCTGTTCTCTCTTCTTCCGATCATCTCTCTATCTCCTCTCTTTCTTTCTCCTTCCTTCTTTCCACTCCCTGTCCTCTTTGCAGCCCCAAAGGCGGTTCAGTTCATCCACAGCGATGAATAAACCATGAACCAGACGTCCAACAACACGGTCTCTCTGTGTACAAACTTTCCGACATCTAGGACACTATATCGGATTATTATGAGACCGAGTGGGAGAGCAGTCAGTGACCGATGCTCTTTTATAACGCTCTCTCTTGGAAGTCGCTTTGGATAAAAGCTTCTGCTAAATGAATAAATGTAAACGTAGCGCAGACTTTGCGCACATTACTTTGTTATGCTAGAGGTTTTCAAATGAGTCTGTCAGTCTAGAATTCAGTTATACATGTTTAATTAGTTTATGTATGCTGTGTGTGTGCGTGTGTGTGTGTGTGGGTGTGTGTGTGTGTGTTTGTGGTTGGATATGTGTGTATCCCACCATGATGTGAGGAATTTGGAAGAAGATAAGATAGCAACAACAAGGTCGGGGTATGCTAGAATTAGGCCAGGAGTCTCTCTCTCTCTCTTTCCCTCCCTCTCTCTCTCTCGCTCTCCCTCTCTTCCTCCCTCCCTCCCTCCCTCTCTCTCAATCTTGTCAGGACCTTGATTTTCCATTCTATTTGGCCTCAGCTCAACCTGTAATTCCCTGGAGAGAGACATGCTCTGCAAAACCTTCATTAGACCACTTCAAAACCTGACAGACCCTAACACACACACACTCACACACACACACACCCACACACACACACATGCTCTAAATGCAAAATGCTGCCCTCTACTGTTCAATGTCTGCAACTTTGCACAAATATGGCAGAGACAGCACACCAGACCTCTGTGTCTAGGCTCCACCTACTTGTTCTGAGGCTCCTCTGGATTGGCTGGCTCCTGGTGACAGGTCCTCCATCCTCCCCTTTCCCGCTGACTGTGGATATTGTGAAGTTGTACAGTCGACCGGGGAACATCCTGCCCAGCAGGCGTGTGGTTGGCTGAGAGGCTGTGATTGACAGCCGGTCGTGAGGACTCCATTGCAGGTCGAAGGTGTCATGGTCGCCGGAGGCGGGACCGCTCCAGGAGAGCTCCATCGTGTCATTGGCTGGGCCGTCTTTGACGGACACCTGGGTGGGGGGATCTGGAGCTGAAATGAGTGGGAGGAAACCCTAATTTAAAGGAAGGGATTGAGAGAGAACAGTGATGAACCGATGTTTGGGGTTCGCGCTGCACTAACCTGTTCGTCCCTTTGCGGAGGCTGTGCTGGAGAGCTCCCCACTGTGGGTGATGACCTGAACGTGGTACAGGCGACCAGGGACCAGTCCCGGGAAGATGTGGGCCCTTGTCTCCGCCCCCAGGGTTTGTCCTCCCAGAGTGTCTCCGTCTGGGCTGAGGAGAAGCACCTGGAAGCTGCTGAACGCCCCCTCCCCTGGCTCCCAGCTCACAGACAGCCGGTCCGTACGGCCCCCGCTGTGCACCTGCAGGGACGACACTGGGGCGGGGACTGGGGGAGGAGAGAGCCAGAGAAAGAGAGAGAGAGAGAAAGAAAGAGAGAGCCAGAGAGAGAGAGAGAGAGAGATAGAGAGAGCCAGAGAAAGAGAAAGAGAGAGAGAGAAAGAAAGAGAGAGCCAGAGAGGGAGAGAGATAGAAAGAGAGAGCCAGAGAAAGAGAGATAGAAAGAGAGAGAGAAAGCCAGAGAGAGAAAGAAAGAGAGAGCCAGAGAGAGAGAGAGAAACAGAGAGAGAGCCAGAGAGAGGGTTAGAGAGAGAGGTAGAAAAACAGAGCCAGAGAGAGATAAACAGAGAGAGCCAGAGGGAAAGAGACAGAGAGAGAGATGCAAGGGAACAGCCGTCAACACTCATCTCAGTAAACAAATGAAAGTCAGTGACTCCAAAACATCTTTCATTAGCATTTAAATTGTAGCCAGCCGCCTATGAAATGACAAACTGGTGACAGCGTGAGAGACGAACAGAGACCCGTTCATGAGTCATCAGCCTCTAGATTGAGTTATGAGTACAGCTTTTGTCTGCTTCTCTGACTGGTGATTAATGAGGGGAGTAGAACATCTATTAAGCTCGTGTTCACATTTGATTAAACAGACTGATGACTTTGTCCAGACTGATGTACAGAGACGAGGGGGATGAAATAAGCCCCGATGGTCTCCCACTTGTTGGTCTATTAGATTATTTCAATATGTCTGACTGAAGTGCATAGATGAATGTGTGTGTGGAGTAAATGCGTGTGTGACAGTAGTGTTATGTCTATGTGTGTGTGCGTGTGTGTGTATAAGCAGATATGTATATCTGTGTGTGCGTGTGTAGGTAAATGTGTATAGCTGTGTGTGTGTGTAGGTAGATGTGTGTATCTGTGTGTGTGTATAGGTAGATGTGTATATGTGTGTGTGTGCGTGTGTGTATAGGTAGATGTGTGTATCTGTATGTGTGTATAGGTAGATGTGTGTATCTGTGTGTGTGCATGCGTGTGTAGGTAGATGTGTAGGTGTGTGTGTGTGTGTGTGTGTGTGTAGGTAGATGTGTGTATCTGTGTGTGTGTATAGGTAGATGTGTGTATCTGCGTGTGTGTGTGTGTGTATAGGTAGATGTGTGTATCTGTGTGTGTGTGTATAGGTAGATGTGTGTATCTGTGTGTGTGCGTGTGTGTATAGGTAGATGTGTGTATCTGTGTGTGTGTGTATAGGTAGATGTGTGTATCTATGTGTGTGTGTCTCACCAGTTCTGGCCAGGATGGACGAGTCGCTGCTCATCTCTCTGCTCCTGCTCACCACGGCCATCTTGTACAGCGTCCCGGGAACCAATCCTGGGAAGGAGCAGCGGCGAGCCTCCGGCCCCAGGCTCCTGCGGTCCAGCGGGGCTCCGTCCAGGGCGCTGAGGGACACCTCGTACCCGTCCACGTAGCCATCAGACGGGCTCCAGGAGAAGCTCAGGGAGGAGGAGCTGGGAGAGTGGACGGCCAGGCCGCTCACAGCTGCTGGACCTGGGGAGCGGGGGGGGAGGGGTGGGGAGCCTGTTAAGCGAAACCCAACGTCCGGTCCGTTTAAATCAGGCGTGTGCTTGTCAGCTAAGGCAGGTGTATTTACGTGTCTGTCCCTCTGCCGTGGCCTCCAGGCTGTAGAGCCCAGCGCTCAGCGACTGAACCCGGACACGGTACCATTTCCCTGGGGTGAGCTGGTTGAACAGGTGCCTGGTGGTGCCTGCAGGCATGGAGGTGTTGGCCAGGAGCGTGCTGGCCCCCTCCAGTAGCTGGATCCGGTAGCTGTCGTACACGCCCACCGGGGTTTCCCAGGTAACGGTGAGGCTGTGTGTGGTGTGGTCACTGTCGGCCTGAAGAGCTGTCACTGTAGCTGGGACTGAAGATGGATATACTGTCACAATCCAGTCTACTGTGTGTGTGTGTGTCTCTGTGTGTGTGTGTGTGTGGGAGTGACTGTGTGTGTGTGTGTGTGCGTGTAAATGTGTGTATGTGTGTGTGGGTGTGACCGTGTGTATCCCCTCACCTGTCCTCCCAGCGGCCCTGTTTTCATTGGTCAGTTGACCGCTCAGCGATTGGACGGTGACGTTGTAAATCTGTCCGGGGAGGAGGTTCAGGAAGTCCAGCTGGGTGACGTGTTTGGGGACCGGGCGTGTCTCCAGGAGCTGGGCACCCTGGGACAGAGAGACCGTGTACATGTCCAGGTCCCCCTCCCCGAGGGTCCAGGACACAGCCAGACTGCCGCTCTGCCTCCCAGGACTGACCCGAAGGTTCCTCACCGCACTGGGGACTAAACATGTTATTTGTATTATTTGTGTAATTTGTTTATCTGTATCATATCTGTAGTGCATTTTACATTGTATTCATTTTGTATTAGTATGCCACATATATGTTCTATGTTTGCTCATTTCTGCCACGGTGAATTCTATGTTAATCTTGCATAGCGAATAAACCCCATTCTGATTCTGATTCAAGGACGGAGAGGCAGATACTGGAGATCAAGATCTAACATCCACAACACCACTTCCATACCAGGTTAACACAATCCACATCCACATCAACCAGAAGGCCTTGTGACGTCAACCTCAATTCATAATCGATCTTTTAGGGAGCAGCGGTTTGTCTGGAGGTGTTTCCTGTTCTCCGTGGTACGGTCCACTGACCTGTTCTCCCCTCTAGGAACTGGGGTCGTTGGTATGGTCCGCTGAAGGTGGACACCACGATCTTGTACAGGCGACCGGGGGTCAGGGAGGACAGGCGGTGGCCTCGGGCGGCGTTGCCCAGGGCTACGGAAGGGTAGACGCGCGTGTCGTTGAAGAGCGCCTGCACCTCGTAGTGGTCCACGTCGCCAGGGGCGGGGCTCCACGTGACGGACAGCTCGCTCGTGTTTCTGCGCTCTAGCAACAGGTTGCCCACGGCAGCAGGGACTACAAAGCACAACACAATAGAACAAAATAGAGTTTTCGATTCTAGTCGGTCTCTAGAGCCTCATTTGTCCAAGAGTGTTCCGTTGTAGAAAGGATTTTAGAGGAAACTGTTTTCAAAATCAAGACGTTTCGACTCCTTAGATTCTATGGAACTTATTCTACTCCATCCATGGATCTACAGCAGGGGCGGGCAATTCCTGGTGCTCGAGGGCCGCTGTCCTGAATGTTTTAGATGTTTTTTGCTGCTCCAGCACACCTGATTCAAATGAGTGGTCATTATCAGGCTTCCACAGAGCTTGATAACGACCCGTTCATTAGAATCAGGTGTGCTAGACTAGAGACCAGGATTGGTTCTCATGATGTTCTCATGATGTATGATTCACAATCTAAAAAACCCACTGTGTTCGGGGTCTATCACGTTGCTATGCTCAATGACTGATGCTCTTTGTAAAAGCTCTCTCTTGTAAGTCGCTTTGGATAAAAGCGTCTGCTAAATGAATGAATGTAAATGTAAATGTAGACTAGGAAAACATCTAAAACCTTCAGGACAGCGGCCCTCGAGGACCAGGATTGCCCGCCCCTGATCTACAGACTTGGTGCTCTGATCGGCTGTGGTCCTCCTGAACTCTGCTCTGCTGTACTCACAGGTGCGTCCGTCCGTGGTCACGCTGTTCAGGTAGTGGCCGCTCCAGGTGCTGATGGCCACGGTGTACAGCCTGCCTGGCACCAGACCGCTGAACACGCACTCGTTCTGGGAGCGAGACACGTTCTGTTCCTGCAGCACCGTGTGGTTGTACTGGATGGTCACCTGGTAGCGGTCCAGGTCGCCGCCTGCGTGGCGCCAGTACACCTTCAGGAAGTCGTCCCTGGCTGAGTGGATCGCCGTGGGGTTCTGAACGCTGGCTGGTTCTGGGGAGGGGAAGGAAAAAGACGAGGGGAGCTGGGTCACTAAATAGGTGTGTGTGTGTGTTTGTGCTTGCGTGTGTGTCTGGGTGTGTGTCTGTGTGTGTTTGTGTCTGTGTGTTTTTGTGTCTGTGTGTGTCAGTGTGTTTCTGTGTTTCTGTGTGTCTGTGTGTGTCTGCGTGGGTGTGTCTATGTGTGTGTGTCTCTGTGTGTGTCTGTGTGGGTGTGTCTATGTGTGTGTCTGTGTGTTTCTGTGTGTGTGTCTCTGTGTGTGTGTTTCTGTGTGTCTGTGTGTCTCTGTGTCTGTGTCTGTGTGTGTGTGTGTGTTTATCACCCACGTGTCCTGGCCTGCACCAAGGTGTTGTTCTCCAGACGGCCGCTGCGGGTCGCTACGGAGATGGTGTAGAGTCGTCCTGGAGTGAGGGAGTTGAAGACGCACTCCGGGGGGCTGGCCTTGGAGACCACACGCGTGTGCACGGTCCTGTCCCTGTCCCTCAGCTGCACCTGGTAGCTGTCCACAGCGCCCTCTGCTGGGAGCCAGGACACCTGCAGGAGGTCTGAGCGACCACTGTTACTGACTGTCACCTCCCCCACTGCGGCTGGGACTGCAAGACAAACACACACACAAGCACGTAGACAGACACACACACAGAGTTCAGTCGAGCCGACACACACACATGTGTTTACACATTCCCAACACACACAAACACACACACAGCCCGGAGGGTTAATTATGCGAGGGGAAGTGTGTGGATGGAAATAGCCAGAACTTTCTGTGGGAACACAATAGCCTCGAAACAGGAAGTCTTTGAACCAGGAGTTTGACAGCTTTGTTTTCGACACACAGAACTTCCAGAACATTCCTGACATTTTCATGCTGCCCAGAACAAAATATTTATATTATTTTCCACGACAGATCTTATCAAGCCATTGATTTTGAAGGCGTTAACCTATGTTGTATTGTCTTCAGACTTGTCATTTGAACTCTCTTGCACAACAGGTCATGGCAACAAACTCTGGGTCCAAACAATAAGTTATTGAAGGTTGTGTAGTAAACATGGTTCAAAGCTACCTGGTTTAGCTACCAAGCTAAATGGTTGTTTTCTTTTGCTTGTGGTCTAATGTCTGAGTTTAGCAAAATCCTAGTTGGGGTTCAAACCTTTCCATCCTGGATTATTTTAAAGTTAGGGGTCACGCAAGCATCAAAGCACCTCTGCTACACAACTGCTAGTCTAATCGTCCTCACCCGTGCGTCCCTCCACCACAGTGCGCTGAGAGGCCAGGGGGCCGCTGACAGTGAAGACCTCCAGCCTGTAGGGGGCTCCAGGTGTCAGAGAGAGCAGCTGCAGAGAGCTGGTGTTGGCCCCGACAGACTGGTTCTGGACAAGCTGGTTGTTGGAGAACAGGAGCAGGCGGTAAGAGTCCAGGTCACCAGGGGGCCTCGTCCATGAGGCCAACAGGCTGTTCACTCCCTGGCTGCTCAGACGGAGGCCGCGCACCTCCATCGGCACTGCACACACACACACACACACACACACATACGCACACACATACACACACAAACACACAAGTTATCAATAGGAGAAAAAACTAAATAGCTTCTGTGCCTAAACCCAGACAAGTGTCTGGACAGACAGACAGATAGACAGACAGATAGATAGATAGACAGACAGACGGATAGACAGACAGCTCACCTGTCCTCCCGTCCACTGAAACCGAACTGTTCAGCTTTCCGCTGATGGTCGTCACGGTGACGGTGTACAGTCGCCCCGGCGTGAGCACGTTGAACGTGCACTCCCTCGTGTGGCGCTCCAGCTGGCGCACGTCGACCGCCACGTCGCCGTGGCGAAGAGTCACGAGGTAGGCGTCGCGTTCCGAGGAAGGGGCGTGGCTCCACATGGCGCTCAGGGACGTCTCGTCTGCGTGGCGGATGTGGAGCTCTCCTATTGGTCGAGGGTCTGAGCAGAAGACGGGCGACAGACGGATGAGAGATTGAAACGCAAACAGATTGAAGACAGAGATTGAAGCCGGACCCTCGATGACCTCTCACCTATTCCTCCATAGCAGATCTCCTCAGGGCCCAGACCGCCACTGTCCACCCTGACCTCTGACCTGTACAGACGTCCAGGAAGCAGACCCAGCCCAGAGAAGCTGTCCTCCAGCGCGTCCTTTTTCAGCGTTCTGTTCACCAGAAGCTGTGTTCCATTGTAGAGCAGGACGTTGTAGTTCTCCCAGTCGCCAGTAGGGAGAGCCCATGTCAGCTTGAGGCTGTTGGATTCCCCGTCACCCTCCATAGCTAGCTGGGACACCTTACCAGGTACTGAGGAAGAGAGAGCAGTGAGGAAGATATTCATGACAAGAATCTGTGACTAGATCTGTAACCTGTAACCAACAATCATGTTGTCGTGGAGAACGCCTCACAGAAGGAAAGAGAATGTCAAAGCAGCAACATTAAACAAGCACTTGACGGTTGTCGTCTAGTTTTTCCCCTTCTCTGCTGAAAAAGGCTAATGATCAACTGGAGAGCTCTTGATTATTCTCCTCTCAGCCACTCAGTGTGCTCGACATCACTGAGATCCTCCAGGGGCTCTGAGAGATGGGGGGAGACACCAGCGGCTCATCAGAGCGTCCTTTTCCTTCAGAGGGGAGAGCATCTTTATCTACTGTACCCTGCTGCTGTCGCAAACTGCAATTTCCCCACAGCGGGACAAATAAAGCATGATCTTATCTCATCTACAGCTTCTCTCATACTGCCACAGCCCTTATGAAAGCTCTTCTGCTCAGCTAATGTGAGGCAGGAGGAATAGGAAGTCTTTCTTAACATTGACATTTTGTTCATGGTTTGTCACTAGTTTTTTTTATTTATATTAATCTGTCAAGCGGACTATTAGAAATCTGGGATGTTTTGTTGCTGACAATACTCTGAGGTACGATACGAAGACATCTGTGTTCATAAGCCTTGCGTTACCTGTCTGAGCTGTGGCTGTCGATTGGCTGGTCAGCTCTCCGCTCTTTGTGGTAACAGAGATCTGATAGGCCCGTCCGGCAGTCAGGTGGTCAAAGGTGATCTCTGTGGTGTTCCAGGGAAGGGTTCTCTCCTGAGGGGTTGACGCCTCCGAAGTCAGGGTGACCGCAACCCCATCCAGGTCACCCTGAGGTCGCTCCCAGGATGACACTAACGTGTCCTGGCTTCCATTGTTGTCTAGTCTCAGGTTGGACACAGCAGATGGAACTGGGGAAGGAGAGAGAGAGACACACACAAAGAGAAACAGAGACGGAGAGATGAAAAGAGAGACAGTGTTTCATTTCTTTAACTTCACCCAGCGTAGCGATAGAGGGCGTTAGTTCCAAAAGGACCAGTGTGGTGTCTGTCTGGTCCCACAGGCAGGAAATGACATCATGGAGAGGGATGAGCATGAACAGTTGGATGCTGATGGAAACCAGGAAGGGAGGGTCGGAAGGTTGGGGAACTGGTCTAAAAATATCCTGGGTGCCTTTCACACACACTGTTTCCACTTTAAACACTGATGCTGTATCAGAGTGTGTGAGCATAAGTGTGTTCTGAATAATTTACCCGTCTGTGCCGATACCCAGCTGCTGTTCTGGAGTCCTGCCGACTCTGTTACCATGGTAACATTGTAGCGGTGACCTGGCGTCAGTCCGTTGAGGGTGTGTTCCGTAGCGGTACTCCCCAGGGTCAGGTTCTGGACCACCCCGGACTCATCGGTCACCAGCAGCCTGAAACGCTCTGTCCTCCCTGGGCCAGCCTGCCAGGAAACTCCCAGGCTGCTGGAGGTTGGAGACACGTGTAGGCCGCTGACCGCTGCAGGACCTGGGATGCAGAGAGTAAAGGATGAGGCATGGAAATGGCTCTGCTACATATCAGACGCACACACATGAACAGCACCTCAGCCATAATAAGTCAAACTTCTTTGTTTATTAACCAATAATCTTATCAGCAAATTAGTTCGGGGAAAGACTATATCCAGACAACAATGGGTCCAAGTTATGTAAAAGGGGTAATGATTTTTAGCACTGTCTGTTGCACACCATGATCAGCCTGGGAGGAAAGCTGGAGGTGTGTGTGTGTGTGTGTGAGAGAGAGAGAGCGAGAGAGAGACAGCGACAGAAAGAGTGAGAGAGAGAGAGAGAGAGTGTTTTGTATATGTTAGAAGCCCGAGATGTCGGAAGGAGATAAGATTGTGTTGAGGCTGTTTAGTGTTCTCTGGAGCTGGTCAAACCTAGGGCCAGGGCGCTGAGAGTGCATTGTGGGGAAGCAGACAAGGAGGACAAGGACCTTGCGGAAAGGCGAAGCGGGAGAGGGCGTGTGTGAAATGTGTTTGGACGTGGATGTGGTCTGTTTGTGTATGTATGTTCTTTGTGTGTGTTTAAGGGTGTTGGAGAGGGGATGGGGAAATTGAGGTAAGTCGGTGGAATTCCTCAGGGTTGAACCCACTCTTTCCTGCAGAATCACTGCAGTGCCTCCTTGTCCGGTCAAGGTCTTGACCTCTGACATCTGTCAAATCATGTATCGTATCTAGCTCCCAAGGTCAGCTAGAAAGGAATTCATTTTTGACCCTCCCCGCGACCTCAGTCCGAGTGAGCCATTGTGCGGTTCCAAAATTAATGATCGCTCTGTCAAAAATAGCACTCAATATAAAGTGATATCACAAAGGTCAATACATGTTGGGCAGTGAGCCTAGAAAGATAGTGGGGTAGGTATTGCACGGACACACACACACACAGTCAGCTACATGTAGACACGTACACACACGCACACACACACAGGGTTTGTGTAGTGAGAAGGTCAGAGGCAGTGCTGTGCACTCCTCCCATCCCTGAGAACACAGTGGAACGAGCGTCCCTCACCCCCACACACTGCCCACCGCATCCACAAGAACAAAGGAACAATGGAGACAGGAAATGGCTGCTGAGAGTACTGGCCGGTCTGGAAATACACACTTAAGGTCAGACTTCTGTTCTGGACCCATGCCAGAACACACACACACAGAAACACACACACAGACACACACAGACACACACACAGACACACATACAGACATTCTTTTACTGCTCCATCACTCTGGTTCAGCACGCCCACACTTCCTGTGGCTTATCAGTGTGGCCAAGGGAAAGCAGCATGTAACAACCACAAAAGACTCACACCTTCACAGAAAAAAAAAAATAAACATTGTAGAGAGTGGGATCACTCGTCCGACCATCCAGGTACATTTCAAACTGACCAATGACAACAAGACTACTGCTTTCTGTGGTGAAAATGATGGTGTGTTTGACTTTGACCAAGTCCTTCATCAGTGAAGATAGAAAGCCCCCCCCCCCCCCCCCCCCCCCCCCCCCCCCAATTCGAACACTTCTTCCCCCTCACGCCTCCCCTGAGCCGGGACTTACTGGTGTGCAGGGTGACATTGGCCCCCTCCCCGTCTGTCTTGGAGGACACCTCCAGGGTGTAGGAGGTCCCTGGCTCCAGGCTCCCCACCAGGCAGTCGAACGTGGCCCTGTGGTTAAGCTCCGCAGAGCGGACGCAGTCTACGGTCTCTGAGATGCCGTCCACTGAGGACACGCTAAAGGCACAGTCCTCTTCTGGTGTGGAGAGTCTGAGGGAGATCGAATCCATACTGACGCTGGTGGACTCTGCTGTTAAGACGCTGCATGTCTGGTTCCCAGCCGTTCCCCTCTGTGGGAGACAGAAGACAGAGAGTGTCAAACTTGACTGCTTGTAAAGAACAGACACTAGGATGTTCTCGGATGTCAAACCAGGGTGTAAAACGAATCATTCAACCCAACGTAGTGTCAAACTTTCCAACCTGTGAAGTGCAGATTTAGGTATGTGGTGGTTATGTAACAGACATCAATGTGAGACCCAATGTGAGAACAGCTATGCTTGGTGTTAAAAGCTCCAACGATTCTGAAATCGGTAAACAAATAAAATAATATAGGGAACTGTGCTGTGAAAAGATGTTAGATAGATTGTGCTCGCTTGAAGAAACTACTACAATGAAATTCTGACCATACCATATACTAGTCCAATGGGAGTGTTGTTGAGGGGCATAAAGCAATTTTTAAAAAGGAATTTAAAAAGCTTAATGCCTTACCACAAGTATCCCTGAGAACACCCAGAGAGACAAAAACACACTTTGAAACTTCAGCATTTTGATTCTTCTTGTAAATCCTTGATGCTCAAAATATGCAATATTTCCAAAGGCTCATTAAAAACCATAGTCCCAATGATATAATCCTTGAAAAATAATATGTCCTCGTTGACTCGGTTAGGTTGATCTACACGTCCATCGGTTGCATCAGCGACCAAACGGTTTTAAAGGTCCAGAGAAGTGAGCTGAGCTGTACCTCAGAAGTGTACTGCTGTCTGAGGGGAGCTGGCCTCCTTCAGAGACTCGCTCAGATACTTGAGTGCCTCCAGGATATCCTTAATCAGCTCTGCATTGCTGTGAGTCACTCCACAAGCAGGGACCCTTCTGAAGGCATCAGCACAATGCCACTGTCAACGATCGTTTTCCCAAACACAGCGTAGAAGGCTAAGTATACCTCCCTGGTATGAAATAGATGGATTCGTTGTGCTAGTTTGACTGGTTATGGTCTGAAAAGTTCCTTCTAAAAGTAGCTGTTGTGTGGTTCTCTAAGTTTCGCCAGGCAGGGGGGCACGAAAAGGGCTTTGTTCTGTAGTTTGAACAACTTTCAGGGCTGCACACACCTTTTTCCTTCCTGCTCGTTCCATAACCCCCTCCTCCCCTGTAGGGCTTTAGATTTACTTTCATCAGTCAAACACTCACTGTGGCGGTGAATCATGGCTTGAGAACACATCGGTCATTTCCAGAATGCACAGTACTGTGTGTGAGGGAATGGCTCTGTAGGCCTATATTAATTGTATGCTTATTTTACAAATCGCAAGTCTTTTCAGTCAAGTTACATTGTAGTGTATATGGGTGTGTATGTAGCGTATATGGAGGAGACGTGGCTCAGCGGTTAAGGCGTTGGGCTAGTGATCGAAAGGTTGCGAGTTCGATTCCCAGCTGTGGCTACGTGACGTTGTGTCCTTGGGCAAGGCACTTCACCCTACTCTCCTGAGGGGGGAATGTCCCTGTACTTGCTGTAAGTCACTCTGGATAAGTGCGTCTGCTAAATGTAATGTATAGCTGTTGTAGAATGGCACAGTAGGTTATTCTAGTGTGCTGCTGCAGGATGTAGTGACTGTGTCCTCGTCTCGTAGGCTCACAGCAGAAAAACACCTGCTTAGCCCACTTCCTGTGAACTACTTTCTACTACTCTTCGGAACTTTCAGTTCCTTATTTCTCAGTGTAATATTCAAATAACTATTTTTCCACTGAAACCTCGCACTAAGAACCAAATCCTATGACCAACATCTTATAGCTTAAAACAGTAGAGTTTTTATTGGCAGTAGGGACTATAAAGTCAAAGTGTTACAGGTAGAGATTACAGTTCAGTTCAGTACAGTAAGGTACAGTACAGTATCATACATTACAGTACAAAGCAGCACAGTAAATAACAGAGGAGGTTCGATCGCACGGATTCTTCTGTCTGTCAGCACAGATCTTCACAACGCAAGGAGACACCAGTCCACAGAAACAACACCTGGTTCAACAGAACCTCAACTGGGTCAGAACCAGCAACGGTTAACAGAATGTCAACAGGTTTCTGGTTTCTGAAGCTAATGTAGACTGTCAACAACTCCTTAACACCAGCCCCGACTGATCGTCGAGCTTTTTCAAACATTTCTCGTTCTACTTATTCTGCCTCTTTATCATACACTGGGGTTCAGGGAGTCAAGTTCAGGTTTTCCTATAACCTGTCACAGTTCTCTAAGCACCTACGGAGGAAAACCTCCCTTTAGGTAATGCTGACCTAGACATCAGCTAGTCACAAGTTCACTTTCACTCAACTACAGGCAGACGAACACAAAGTCCTATGTACAGGTTATAGTGGTAGGTAGAGTATATCATTAGATTAGTGGTTAGGCTGGACAGTGAACCGATCACAACATTCACTTTGATTAGTAATACATAGGAAAAAGACTGGAATATACTGGCTAGTATGCCATTCAAACCTGGGTCAAACTGTCGTTTATCAGATGCATTATCTGGGGATTCCCTGGTGTTGTCCTAAAAAAGGATACCTCCCCTCTATTGTACATGCCAGGCAGATTCAAACGAGTACCGAGCGTTTCTCAAGCGATCACTGATGTTATTTGTCCCAGGTCTGAATGCCTGTAGCAGCCACACGGTGGATAAAGTCCTCTAGTATCTACAGTCACCACAACACACAGACGTTCATCAGTAGAAACATCAACCAGTTAGGACGCAGTGTGCATTTTACCTGCTCACTACTTGTAAGTCATAATAATAAGTAGACAAATATACTTTATTCCAAAAAAACCTTTTGTATCACAAATAATAATAAAAAAATCATCGGTACATACAAAAACAGGTGATCTAAATGTTCCCCAACAACGACAATCAAATCTCTTCATGTCCTCCTCCTCCGCTCCGCCCCCCCCCCCCCCCCCAATCTATCGACTCCAACACTTTTAGCAGCTAGATTCTTATGTGGTTTTGAAGATACAGTAAGCCTGTCCACATAAAAGTTAATAGCACTTTAACGAGTACATTTTATACATCTAAATGTATGTATGATTACGAAGACAAGCATTCAGACAAAGGTACCTTCAGTACTGAATGCCCTTCTAGGACACACTTAGCAAGTGAATTAGGATTTCAGAGATGAACTTAAGTAGAGCGTTGTGAGTGGATATTAATATTATTAATATATTAATTGCGTCATTATTGTATTAGGGTGATTGTGAATGAATCAAGGCGTGGCTGTGAAAGTAGGAACTGATGAGATTAAGAATTCCGGTAAAAGTGGAACTAGTCTGAGAAATGAGGAAACGAGTGCATGCTTGTTATTGTAAAACAGGGATGGAGGAGAGAAGGGTGAGGGAGGGTGGGGGAGATGGGAGGAGGGAAGAGGGTGGAGGGAGATGGGAGGAGGGAGATGGGAGGAGGGAGAAGGGTAAGAGGGTAAAGATTGGGTACAGCGGTCATTGTTTTCCAAATAGCTTTGGAGTTCTATGGAACAAAGTCCAGTTCCTATCTTTGGAATATCTGTGGTTTAGATAACAATGTTTATCTAGCAATCGGATTAGCTGTTAAACTAACAGTCGTTAGTGTGCTGAAGGTTTCATCTGAAATGAGATTTATTTTTGTGATGATTCAAATCATTCTGCCAGTCAGGGACGAACCTCCATTCTACCGCTGCCTAATGCAAATATCATGGGAATGCACGCATATCAAAACATGTCGATATTGTATAAAAATATTCAAATATATCTACAGACTCCGCAATGAAACACAGACACGACAATCAGATCATGTTATTAGAACGGCACCATCTCCCTTACACACGACCCTCGCAGTGGCAGGAGCTGGTCGGTGGTGCGGTGGTGAATTGTCGACGTGGTCGTCGATGTAAAACAATGTCACCTTAACTTGCACCATCTGGATCTGAGAGAGCTGAAATGTTTCTCAGGGATGATGAGCTACGATGGCCGCCCCTTTCTAGGGTTGGGACTACGCAGGTAGAAATGGAAACGAGCTTTGGCATGGAAACGTTGAACGATCTTAACGCACAGTAACAGGTGCTACCACCTAGCGATGAGTTAACAGTCTGGTTCACATGAATACCCCTTTGTGACCTTGTACTAATCATTGTTTAAAAAAATAATAATATTCACACACAAGTCACGGAAACAAAGGGCTATTTCTACATTTCTACGTGTTAATCTCGCTTTATAACACCATCGCCATAGACAAACACAGAGTATCCACGACAACCGTAGCGCGTCCATGACAACCACATAGCATCCAAGAAAACCATATTGTCCTCCATGACGAAGTAGGGAGTGGTTAGAGAGTAGATACAGAGCCGTCTGATTGGCTGAGCAATAAAGTATGCAGGTCCATCACAAGGTACTTCAAGCTTCTCACGAGACAGGAAATAGAAGTGTTAGAATTAGAATTAGAACAGGAAGTAGAGAAGAAGAAAGGATACATTCCATTCTCAGAAACGTTCTATCCAACGCCTTGGTCTCGGACCCTACAGCAGTCCTGTCTGTGTTTGATAGAGGCCTTCACCCGTCATCCACAACCTGCAGTCCTCCTTCAGGAGTCAGCCTACAAGAAGCCAGCTGCCTGCTGTGGAAGGTTCACGCTTCCTGGTAAAGCTGGCCAATCCGGTGTCAACTTCCTCAGGTCACTCATTGGCCGGTGTCTGCTGAGAGGCGGGTCTCGTAGAGACTCAAGGCGTGATGGACGAACTCGTACTGCTCTCCTGTCTGGATCATGCCCCCCCTGTACACACACACACGCACAGGCATGACATATGCAGAAATATTCAACAAAGCATTTAAGTTTCATTAACAGACATCCTAACTGCAATTTAATGTCTTTCTTTCTCGCTGTCCTCCTTTAGGAGAGCCTAACTGCCAATGTTCTCCCTCTGTATTAATGAGTCTCCCAAAGGCTTCTCAGTCGCTCCTTCATTACTCATATTAACAGTTAATGACGCTTCTGGTTTCAATGCACTCCGACATTAATATGGTTTAACAGCTATTCGAGATTTCAATGTAAATGAATTCAACCGCAAAAAGCTGTAACGTATCGGTCTGTGGTTCATCACAGAGTGTCTCAGATGGGAAAGATGTGGGGTTAGGAATGGACGGACTCGCCAACCTGCCTATCTCTCGCTCATCCACCTACAGTTGGGTTCAGGGAGGTTTACCTGTCAGTAAATCTAGAGCTGGCTTGTATATCTGCACTGCTACTAAACTCTCAACCTGCCTGCCTGTCTCTCCGCCTGCCTGTCTCTCTGCCTGCCTGTCTCTCTGCCTGCCTGCCTGTCTTTCTGCCTGCCTGTCTCTCTGCCTGCCTGTCTCTCTGCCTGCCTGTCTCTCTGCCTGCCTGTCCCTCTGCCTGCCTGTCTCTCTGCCTGCCTGTCCCTCTGCCTGCCTGTCTCTCTGCCTGCCTGTCTCTCTGCCTGCTCACCTGTCTCCTCGTAGCTGACAGACGATCCCCAGCACGTCCACCACTCCCTCCTGCTGGAGCTGGCGACAGCCTATCGTCGTGGCGATGAAGCATCCCGTTCGACCAATGCCAGCACTGCAAAACAGGGTCACAGACTGCTGTCAGAAGGCTTGTCGCCCCTTCGATAGAGCCAGGGGACTGTGCTGTAACACAACAGCAGCTAGCCACAGTACGGTAGCCTGGTGACTCCTACCTGCAGTGAACTATGACAGGTCCAATAGAGTCAGAGGAGCGTCTGTCCTCCTCCACGTCAGCCATGAGCTGGAGGAGAGGCTGGGCGCTGTCCGGGGTCTTGTGGTCAGGCCAGGAGGTGTACCAGTAGTGCTTCACCACGCGGCTCTGGCCCCCCTGCTGCTCACACACACACACACACACTAATGAGCTCTGCCCAACAAAGGTGAAAATATGTGGATGTTAAAAAGCAAGAGGGCACGATGTACAGGGCTCACCTTGAGCGTGAGAATGCGCGTGGTGTAGTGGTCACATTCGCTCACGCTGTTGACCAGAACCTCCACCTTGCCGTAGATTCCTCTCCTCTCCGGCCAGTACAGAACGCATTTCTGACACACAACAACAACAACAACACGCGGGGGGTTTGAAAAAGACAGCTGGACGGAAGGACGGAGACCGAATTTCCGTGCGAGCGCGTGAAGTACGTGCGCGTACGTGCGTGCGTTCTGACCTCGTTCTTCTCCTTCAGCTTGGTGATCATGACGATGACCGGCGCGTTCTCCTGCCAGGCCATCTGCCAGAAGTCGTTGACGGTGTTGATCATCGGACCCTGCGTGGCGATGTAGGCCTTCTCGTCTCCTAGGTAACCCTGCCACCGCCAGGAGGAAAGGAAAGGGTTACGGCTAATCGCAGCGCCTCGTGGGCAGGAAGGCAACTGATGGACTAAGGTTAAAGTAAATCAGCTCGATTCGCTGTCTGTGTGTTCTCGACCGTGTTCATACAATTGGAACAATTGAATAATATTTGTATTCCAAGTATTGTATGACTGAGGACATATCATGGATATCTAGAGAGCTGGCTGACTGTCTGAAGATCTAAGATCCATCTTGGTATGAAGGCAGCTATGACATCCTGTTTCTCCCCGGGGCATATATCTGGCCCTGTGTCACGCTCAATGCATTTCCCCCCAACAAACCCTGCCTGCTTTACTGCGCGGTGTCACAGTCAATAGACTCCCCCTTCAGAGGGTGAAAGAGAAATCAGGTTGTTGTGTTTTCCTGCGACAGGAAGTCAGTCCATTGTGAGGTAAATTCTCC
This sequence comes from Protosalanx chinensis, assembly GCA_030340685.1. NCBI lineage: Eukaryota > Metazoa > Chordata > Actinopteri > Osmeriformes > Salangidae > Protosalanx > Protosalanx chinensis. The sequence goes on along the minus strand of CM059335.1, from coordinate 482,270 downwards.
AGCCTCGATGAGGTAAGTTCGCTAGTTCCTCCTCTCTCTCCCCTCTTTCCCTCCACTTTCCTCTCCTCACCTCCCCTTCACCCAGCTCTCCTCCCATCCCCTCTCGGTGGAAGCTAAACAAACAGCTCTCTCCTTCACATGCTTCCACAGATCCATTATCTGATTAGAAAGCGCTCACTGTTTATCTAACAGGAGGCAACAATCGTTTAAACAAACCAACTACTTCATCAATCATGCCATCGCCGTATGTCATTGTCCTGAGTAAATAGCAGTCATTAGGAGAACCGTATTCACTTAAGTGTCTAGGCTGAGGGACTGAGAGGAGAACCTGACTAGTCTAGACCGGGACCACCTGTCGGATTGAACTGGGAGTCCGTTTGATAACAAGTCGGCATGTCTGAGGTGAGTTAAGGATGTTTGCTGCAGGGACAGCAGCGATCGAAGCTGGGGCATTTCGTGGATGATGGAAGCAGGGCGAGGTTGTGTGTACAGACATGAGGATTCCAGACTCACCCGAATGTAGTTGGCGTTGATGTAGCTGCTGAGCGGGTTGGACGAATTCTTGGTCCTCAAAATCACCCTGGAGTGGGGGTCTAGGGATGACACACACACACGTGCACACACAACAGACAAAACACAACACAGTTGAGAGGGGTTTGCCACAGGGCTTAAACTGGTGCAGTCAATCTGCACTTTTTTAGCGAGTCACTGTTTTACACTCGTTTTCTTTCGCTCTCAAGAATATCTGTTAAAGAACGAGCTGAGGTGACAGATGAGATGGCTGTTATCACAACTATCTCATCTGGGGAAGTGTGACAGTTGGTTCCTCGTCGACTCCCAGGGTGGCTGTGGGGGAGAGTGTGCCGTCACCGCTCCTGTACTCCCCGCCTGAGATTCATTTCCCCTGCCCTCTTCCCTTCCTCTCTTCACACCTCCCTGTCTCTCTGCAGCTCCTCTCCCCTCGCTCCCTTCGCACCCTCCCCTCCATCGCTCCGCCCCACCTTCCCACCCTCTCTTCCCACTTCCTCGCTTGCCTGGTCCAAAGCCAACCAGTGTTCTGATGTTCTGTCAGGTTATGGCAAGGGTTCCTTACTGTGCGCGCTGGACGGCAGGAAGGAACCCCCACCTCCCCCACCTCCCCCACCTCCCCCGTCCCCAGCCCTCCAACCCAGTTGAGCAGGAAGAACACTGTCCCAAGCAGGATCCTCGATAACGATCCAGTAGCCAATCAGCTCTTCGCGTTACATAAGGAGTCAATCAGGTTGTGCACGGTAAGAGAGAGAGAGATCCCCCCAAAAAGGGAAGAAACAGGAGGGAAAGAGCGAGAGAGAGAGAGAGAGAGAGTGAGAGAGAGAGAGAGAGAGAGAGTGTGAAAGAAAAAGAGGGGTAGATATTTTCTGGAAGCAGACAGTGTTAACCAGAGGAAGGAACCTCTTTGCTGTGCTTAACCTCTAACCCCTGAACTAAAGCCTTCCTGGCTGTGTTCCTGTGGCCTAACAACCACAGGCCCAGGAGCTAAACAATGACCTCTGACCTTAGGCAGATCAGAAGGCCCAATCAAAGGGGACTTACTCGGCAGTATGGTTTTGTAGCGGTTCTTCGTTCCATGGCTGGGAATATCCAGTTCCTTGGGATCCACAAAGTTCATCGGAATTTCCTTCAAACACAGACACAACCGTTGGATCATGAAGATCGCCAAGACGACGACAAAACACCGGCGAGACCGCACATCCTGAATGTACACAATCAAACGTTCTAAAGGGTCCCGAGGTCGATTGTAAACGGGGTTTGTTGTTGTGTCTGGGCTGGTTGCCGTGGAAACAGAGGGGGGGCGGTGACTCACGGCGAACTCGACGTGCAGCGTCTGCGTGTGGAGCACCACGTCCTGGAGCTGCTGCCGTGTGAGGGCCCGGCCGGCCGACTGCAGGTACTCCTGGGAGGCCCGCTCTCTGGGAGTCACCACCCCGCTGCTCAGGGGCTCCACCGCCCCCAGGGCCGACATGTCCAGCACCAGGGACACGTTGGAGCCTCTCCTGGAGGATCATGGAGACAGGTTAGAGGCTGTCCAAGAGGCTGGAGGACTGGGGGACATTGGGGAGAGAAGTTAGAGGCTGTCCAAGGGGCTGGAGGACTGGAGGACATTGGGGAGAGAGGTTAGAGGCTGTCCAGGAATGCAGGACTGGAGGACATTGGGGAGAGAGGTTAGAGGCTGTCCAGGAATGCAGGACTGGAGGACATTGGGGAGAGAGGTTAGAGGCTGTCCAGGAATGCAGGACTGGAGGACATTGGGGAGAGAGGTTAGAGGCTGTCCAGGAATGCAGGACTGGAGGACATTGGGGAGAGAGGTTAGAGGCTGTCCAGGAATGCAGGACTGGAGGGCATTGGAGAGAGAAGTTAGAGGCTGTCCAGAGGCTGGAAGACTGGAGGACATTGGGGAGAGAGGTTAGAGGCTGTCCAGAGGCTGGAAGACTGGAGGACATTGGGGAGAGAAGTTAGAGGCTGTCCAGGGCTGGAGAACTCTGCTTTTGTACATCTGTTTTATTTCTGATAGTCTAAACACAGCTAGTCCTTGGAGATATTTCAGGTCCGAATAGAGACAAGACATGAATCTGTCACCATTTTTTTACCGCTCTCCATCCCCGATCTCCATCACATTATCTGTCTCTCAATCTATATCTATCTGTTGCTCTTTTTTGCTCGTACACATCACTTCCCTTTGTTTACTCTGAGCCAATCAGAGAGCTGTGTAGAGCGTCCAGAGTTGGTCCAGGGTTCAAGACCGACAACAGCACAGCAGTAAAACGAGCGTGCTCTGTCTTTCAAATCACTGGGCACAGTACCTTCCTTCCTGTGTCCTGTGCTCTGATTGGCTAGAGCCTCCTGGCCTCTCCTTGTTTGTAACCATACTAGAAAAATGGTTGCTTAAACAAATCAAGTTTTTATCCCTAAGACTCTCTGTCTACTCTATGTTTCTAAACATTTACAAAGCCAGAGTTCCCTGTCAGGGCAGGTGGGTGGAGCCTCGAACTTCTCTGGATCACAGCCCAGGTCCAATCAGCCAGAGAGCAACATGGGAAATAGCCGGTATCCTGTACAGGAAGTCATCGGACAGGAAGCAGAGACCCACCCTGTCGGTCTGAGACCTGCTGTGTCTGAACAGCTCTGGAAGCAGACCTGGGGGTACAGACTGGCACTGACTGAAGGAGGAGGGCAGACCTGGGGGTACAGACTGGCACTGACTGAAGGAGGAGGGCAGACCTGGGGGTACAGACTGGCACTGACTCAAGGAGGAGGGCAGACCTGGGGGTACAGACTGGCACTGACTGAAGGAGGAGGGCAGACCTGGGGGTACAGACTGGCACTGACTGAAGGAGGAGGGCAGACCTGGGGGTACAGACTGGCACTGACTCAAGGAGGAGGGCAGACCTGGGGGTACAGACTGGCACTGACTCAAGGAGGAGGGCAGACCTGGGGGTACAGACTGGCACTGACTGAAGGAGGAGGGCAGACCTGGGGGTACAGACTGGCACTGACTGAAGGAGGAGGGCAGACCTGGGGGTACAGACTGGCACTGACTCAAGGAGGAGGGCAGACCTGGGGGTACAGACTGGCACTGACTGAAGGAGGAGGGCAGACCTGGGGGTACAGACTGGCACTGACTGAAGGAGGAGGGCAGACCTGGGGGTACAGACTGGCACTGACTCAAGGAGGAGGGCAGACCTGGGGGTACAGACTGGCACTGACTCAAGGAAGAGGGCATTTTCTACACAGCTAGGGGTCTGACTAGAGTCCTCTGAAAGCTTCATACTAAAGCTTGATTAGATCAGATTTAACTTTATTGTTGTTACGCATTTATGAATACAAGGAAACGAAATGTTTAGCATCCAATCAGAAAGTCCAAGAGAAGCAATTACAGTATATACAGATCATTTAGATGAGTAAAACGAAACTACTAAAGCTCTAATATAGGGAGTGAGGTGGCTGAGGGGGTAAAAAATTGGGCTAGTAATTAGAAGGTCGCAGGTTCAAAACCCTAGCTGTGCCAACATGAGGATGTGTCCTTGGGCAAGGCACTTCACCCTACTTGCCTCAGGGGGAAATGTCCTTGTACTTGCTGTAAGTCACCCTGGATAAGAGCATCCGCTAAATGACTATAATGTAATGTAAATGTAAAGCAGATCGTCGATCTTGTCCAGGTTCCCAGGTTCCTGGCTGTGTTTGCCTCCCATTTACTAGGAAACACTGGGGGGTTATCATGTCTTATCCCTCTGTGACAGGAGACATTGACAACGCTCCAACCATCATATCCAAGAGCTGAGTTCTCATGTGTGTCTATAGGAACACACACCTCAGCCTGTCAGCCTAATGAATGTTGTTCCATTGTGTCCCTGCTTGGGCCTTTCTTTAATAGGCACATTCCTGATAGAGTGTTCCGGATATATTCCCCCACCTCGCTTAGTATAAACACCGACATGACCCGTGGACCCTCTCAACTCTGCTCCCATAGATTAACTTAGCTCTCTCTCTCTCTCTCTCTCTCTGTCTCTCTCTCTCTCTCTCACACAGACACACACACACACACAGACAGTGCAGGGCGTCTACTCCTCAGATCACACGTACACTCCTGCTTATAACACCTGCTTAGCTACAACAATCAGTGTCAGTAACCTAACAAGGTTCTGCTGTTTCTCCTCTCACTGCCCTCTCTCTCTTCACTGCCCTCTCTCTCTTCACTGCCCTCTCTCTCCTCACTGCCCTCTCTCTCTTCACTGCCCTCTCTCTCTTCACTGCCCTCTCTCTCTTCACTGCCCTCTCTCTCTTCACTGCCCTCTCTCTCTTCACTGCCCTCTCTCTCCTCACTGCCCTCTCTCTCTTCACTGCCCTCTCTCTCTTCACTGCCCTCTCTCTCCTCACTGCTCTCTCTCTCTTCACTGCCCTCTCTCTCCTCACTGCCCTCTCTCTCCTCACTGCCCTCTCTCTCCTCACTGCCCTCTCTCTCCTCACTGCCCTCTCTCTCCTCACTGCCCTCTCTCTCTTCACTGCCCTCTCTCTCCTCACTGCCCTCTCTCTCTTCACTGCCCTCTCTCTCTTCACTGCCCTCTCTCTCCTCACTGCCCTCTCTCTCTTCACTGCCCTCTCTCTCCTCACTGCCCTCTCTCTCTTCACTGCCCTCTCTCTCTTCACTGCCCTCTCTCTCCTCACTGCCCTCTCTCTCTTCACTGCCCTCTCTCTCCTCACTGCCCTCTCTCTCTTCACTGCCCTCTCTCTCTTCACTGCCCTCTCTCTCTTCACTGCCCTCTCTCTCTTCACTGCCCTCTCTCTCTTCACTGCCCTCTCTCTCTTCACTGCCCTCTCTCTCTTCACTGCCCTCTCTCTCCTCACTGCTCTCTCTCTCTTCACTGCTCTCTCTTCACTGCTCTCTCTCTTCACTGCCCTCTCTCTCCTCACTGCTCTCTCTCTCTTCACTGCTCTCTCTTCACTGCTCTCTCTCTTCACTGCTCTCTCTTCACTGCCCTCTCTCTCTTCACTGCCCTCTCTCTCTTCAGTGCTCTCTCTTCTCACCTTCTCGCTCCTCACTGCTCTGTTGTCATGCATTTGGATTGGAAGGTCATACTGTATGAGTGGATGGTCCGGGGTCAGGGGTCAGCGCTAGGGTCTCACCTCTCCTGCAGGCCTGCGGCTGACTTCATCCTGAATGGGCTCGCGGAGAGGCAGGGCTTGAGCTCGTGATTGGATGCCGGGGCGTTACCGTTGGCGACAGGGATCGGCACGGGAACGGAGGGCACGGGGCGGCAGGCTCTGATTGGCTGCTGAGGCGTGGGCGTGGGTGCGGGCACGGGATTGGCCTGCACCATGCTGCTGGGGAGGAAGAGGGGCGTCGGCGGCTGGGCGGGGCCGTGGACCGCCACCGGGGTCAGGTGGACCTCACGACGCCCAGGCGGCTGCTTGAACTGCCTGTCAGAGTACTCAACCTTCTCCCTCAGGTGGTATATGACCTGCAGGAGACAAGAGAGAGAGGGAATACAGAAAAAAAGGAGGATTAACAGAGAAGTGGGGAGAGGGAAAGAAAATAGAAAGAGAGACAGAGAGAATGTAGAAAAAAAGTCAGGATTAACAGAGAGGTGGAGAGAGAGGTGGAGAGAGAAGAGAGAAATAGTTAGAGAGAAAGAGAGAGAGAGAGAGAGAGAGAGAGAGAGAGGGGAGAGAGAGAAATAGTTAGAGAGAAAGAGAGAGAGAGAGGTCCTTTCTAATATGTTTCAGTGGTGCCATACTAGATCTCCAGTGGGGTTAAGTTTAGACCTGTAACTGTTTCCCCATATACCTGTGTCCCATTGGGGCACAACCAGGCTGTATCCAAGCCTGGATAGGAGCCAGGACTGGTAATCTGCTTAGCCTGGCAGAGCCATGGGGATGTCCACTCTCCTGTCACCTCAGGACAGTCCTTCTACAGACCACCAAAGGCCAGAACCCACTCGTACAGCTCATAATACTGACCCGACACTTAGGACACGATTCTAGAAGATTCTGACGGAGACCTTGAACAGAAGGTCCTGTCGCCAGAAGAGCTGGAGTTTGACATTACTTTGTACAACTGAGACCCCCGGTGGACCAAAGGGGTACAACAACAGTTTCAGCCCTGAGGTGTGGGTGAAGGATTAGTCAATTAGGCAGATGACCAAGATTGGTGAGTGAGGAAACCAGATCTGGTGATTTAGACACCCCCCCCCCCTGTTTTTTTCCGGCGGGGAATTAGGTCTGTTAACCTTTGACCGTGACCCCGTGCTTTAAATTGCGCTGGCTGAGGTCACCGCTGACACGTCAGCCAATAGGAGACGGCTCTCCCGAGGCTTCTAGAGGCTGATGATGTCAAAGATTACCCTGCCCTGATCTCTCACTCCACCCCCGCTCTCCTCAGCAGCCAATCGGGTTCGCCCGGGATCATGTGTGACAGCGCTGGTGCCTTGGACCGGTCAAAGCTCATCTCATCATGGAGCTTACCCTTTATACACGCACACACACACACGCACACACATATATATAAAACCCATTCACAAACAATTTGTCTCTTTCCTTTTCGTTGCCATGTATGCTAATCAGATGCTAATGCTAAAGCTCGGTTGTCGCTGAGCTACGCTGAGAGTTACCTCCGGGTCAGGTCCTGCGCCAGAAGATGATGTTCTCTGTGATCCTCAGTTAGCCCTAGCAGCCGTAACGAGGAGGAGCGTATTCTCAGTCACACCCCGCAATATCACTTCCTGTCATGTTCTCGATGCGACGCTCGCTGGTTTCATCACCCCTAAGCATGCCTTGGCTGAATCAGTGTCTTACCTTCTCAGTGCGTGGCTGTGTGTGTGTGTGTGTGTGTGTGTGTGTGTGTGTGCCATAAAACGACAGATACAAATAGAGAGAGAGAGAGAGAGAGAGAGAGGAGAGAAAGGAAAAAGACAGATGCAGAGAGATTAGTGAACAGCTTACCATCAAACAGGTTATGATGATGATGAAGATGGTGAGGAAGATGACCACAGCGTAGAATCCTTCTTGGGTCCAAACATGCTCCCTCTCATGCTGATCCTGAAGAACATTCTTCTGGAGAAAACAAGTTCAGAGCTAGGTCAGAACAACACACACACACACACAAACACACACACAAACACACACCTGCAGTGAAGTTGTTCAGCTGATCAACTACACACAACCTCTGTACGCGTGAGTCTAAGCACACAAATCCAGGTCCACAATGCGATACACACACACTGGCACATACACACATACACACCACCAACACGCACACACGCACACACACACATAAACACACGTATTCAAACGCACCCTGGGTGATGAACACAGCTTCTTGATTGGGTTCTAGCATGTGCAACGGTTCTCTCTCTCCCATCATTCCTCTGTCTCTCTCCTCTTACCTGCTTCCTCCCACACCCTCTCTGTGTTCTACCTCTTCCCTCCCCTCCTCTCCACTGTTCCTCGCACCTCCTTCACGCCGTTCCCTCGCGGTTCTCACTCTTCTTTTGCCTCCCTCTCACACTAATTATCTCCCTCCCTCCCTCTCCCTCTCCCTCTCTCTCTCTCTCTATGTGTCTCTCTCTCTCTCTCTCTCTGTGTCTCTCTCTCCCTCTCTCGCCCTCTCTCAGTGACAGGTGTACAGTTCTGCTGCCGCCTCTTCTCTCGGGAGATGAAACCACTCTGACTAGCTCTGCTCCTGGCCCTGTCCGAGTCCTCCCCCCACCCCCGCACTCTGAACCACCCACACGCTGGCCGGCTCCTCCCACTTCACCACGCTGCAGCCAAACAGGTGAGTGGAGGACATTAGGGTGAGAGAGGGAGAAAGTGAGAGAGAGATAAAGTGAGAGAAAGACAGAGAGAGTGTGTGTGTGAGAGAGAGATATAGAGATAGATAGATAGATAGAAAGAGATAGATAGACACAGAGAGAGAGAGAGAGAGAGTGAAATGAGAGATCTAAGCATAGAAGCAAATTCAAGGATTTCCCCTCCATTCACAAACACACCTACCCTGCCCTATATGCAGGTTTGAGACCACATGGCCCTCCATCCTCTCCAGTGGCCACAGCTCTTCCCCAGATATCGATCTGTGATTCTGTGGGTGGCAGCAGTTAATTGGAGCAGCTAGGCTGGAGGAAGGGGTCTGTCTGGAGCCCTGGACAGCCAGGGAACATGGGAGACAGAGCTGGAGGTTTCCCAGCCAGAGCACACATCACTAATCACCCCCGGACCAGCCCTTCACCATTAGGAGCTCATTCACTTAATGTGACCTGATTACACTGGGGCTGAGCGTGTGTTTGTGTGAGAGTGTGTGGGTTTGTGTGTGGGCGGGTGTGTGTGTGTGTGGCAGGGGATTGCGACTAAGAACAGGGACAAACGCACAACGCGAACCCTCTCTTGGTTTTGTTGTAGTGTAGAGGACTGTCCTGTCTGCCTGCCTGCCTGCCTGTCTGTCTGTCTGCCTGTATGTCTATCTATCTGCCTGCCTGCCTGCCTGTCTGCCTGTCTGGTTGCCTGTCTGTCATCTCTGCTCACTCCCTTCCTTCTTCTGAGTGATTTACTGAGCTGGCTGATTGTTCTGTTCTAACTGAATGAACCAAGTTCTACAGTGAGCTGTGTAACATCAGAGACACTGATATCAAACATGCTGTGCACGGATCATTAATATGGAGAAAGAGAGAGAGGTGGAGAGGGAGCGAGGGAGAGACACCGGAAGAGAGAGAGAGAGAGAGAAGGGGTGGATTTGATTAATCAGGGACTAACGAGACTCTGCAACCTGCTGGCCTAGTCCTGAGACTGGAAATAACGCGCGCGCGCACGCACACACACACTGTTCTATGCTGTCTGGACATTGTCTTCTGAACATATCCTGGCACTAATGTTCTCCCCTCATTCATCCACACACACAAAAACAGTTACACACTGTAAACACACCAGGGTCCACGTGTGTGTGTGTGTGTGTGTGTGTGTGTGTGTAGGAGGGAGGGGGACGGGGAGGAGAGGACAAAGAGAGGGAAAGATCAGATACAAAACAAATGTCTGGTGTGATGTAAGGATCACCATAGAGAGATCCAGCCTCCCCCCAGCCTCCTCCCAGCCTCCCCCCAGCCTCCTCCCAGCCTCCCCCCAGCCTCCCCCCAGCCTCCTCCCAGCCTCCCCCCAGCCTCCCCCCAGCATCACAGAGGGGAAGGTCAATGCACCTGCTGGATGATCAAAGGACCTCCTCACTGTCAAGTGCAAATCAGCTTGCAGTGCTGGACTGGGCCTTCAAACGCTCTGCAGCAATACCAATGTTGCACACACACACACACACACACACTCACACACGCACATGAAATGTACCTCGGAGGAGACCTCTGTGATCCCCAGCCGGCCCAGACTGCGGTGGAGGGCTTTGACGTTCAGCGATTGGATGACTTCCTCTGCTGGGAGGGGCTCAGTGGCTTCTGGCCTATCGGACGACACAAACAGCTCTATGCCGTTCTTCCTCTCCTAGGGGGAGAGAGAAGGGAGGGAGAGGTGAGGTTGCGTTCCGCTCTGTGTGTGTGTGCGCGCGGTTGTGCGTGCGTCTTACGTTGAGCCTGTTGATGTGCACTTGTCTCGGGGAAACTTCTAGAGCTGCCGCCACTCCATCACGGAACCATCGTAACAACGTCACATTCATCCTCCTAACATCAACCTGCAGCTTCTGGGAAGGGGGGGGACGGGTGAGGGAGGGAGGGACACATTCAGTCAATGAGATACACGGGAAAACAGCATGGGCGAGATTGAGATCGCTATGGCAACCATCTCTGTGGCTCTGAGAGTAAGGAGGCAGACTGACGGGCATCCGGTCCTCCCTGCCTCTGCTCTCCCCTCCTCTCCTGCTCTCCCCTCCTCTTCTGCTCTCCTCCCCTCCTCTCCTGCTCTCCCCTCGTCTCCTGCTCTCCCCTCCTCTCCTGCTCTCCCCTCCTCTCCTGCTCTCCCCTCCTCTCCTGCTCTCCCCTCCTCTCCTGCTCTCCCCTCCTCTCCTGCTCTCCTCCCCTCCTCTCCTGCTCTACCCACCTCTCCTGCTCTCCCCTCCTCTCCTGCTCTCCCCACCTCTCCTGCTCTCCCCTTCTCTCATGCTCTCCCCACCTCTCCTGCTCTCCCCACCTCTCCTGCTCTCCCCTCCTCTCCTGCTCTCCCCTCCTCTCCTGCTCTCCTCCCCTCCTCTCCTGCTCTACCCACCTCTCCTGCTCTCCCCTCCTCTCCTGCTCTCCCCACCTCTCCTGCTCTCCCCTCCTCTCATGCTCTCCCCACCTCTCCTGCTCACCCCACCTCTTCTGCTCTCCCCTCCTCTCCTGCTCTCCCCTCCTCTCCTGCTCTCCTCCCCTCGTCTCCTGCTCTCCCCTCCTCTCCTGCTCTCCCCTTCTCTCCCCTCCTCTCCTGCTCTCCCCACCTCTCCTGCTCTCCCCTCCTCTCCTGCTCTCCCCTCCTCTCCTGCTCTCCTCCCCTCCTCTCCTGCTCTACCCACCTCTCCTGCTCTCCCCTCCTCTCCTGCTCTCCCCACCTCTCATGCTCTCCCCACCTCTCCTGCTCACCCCACCTCTTCTGCTCTCCCCTCCTCTCCTGCTCTCCCCTCCTCTGCTGCTCTCCTCCCCTTGCCTCTCCTCTTTTTTTCATCCGTTTGTCTTCCTCACTCCTCTTAGCTTCCTCTCCTGTTCTCTCAGATGACCACAGACTTCCTCCCCCCTGTTTTTCCTTGTTCGGCCCTGGTTCCTTTCTGTCGCTCGCCTCCTCCTTGTGCTCTGGCCCGGGGCTGGTGAAAGGAGGAAGTGTTTGAAGAGCTCCCGCCCGCTCAGGGACTCCCGCCTGCAGCTGCCCCAGCCTCCAGCTCAGACACCCAGGAAACAGACCTCTGGAGGCGGCCGGGACCCTCGTCTCCCTGGAAAGCTTTGGATCTTCTGCTCGTCTGTTTACGCGCTCTCTCTATCTCTCTCTCTCTAACTTTCTCTCTCTCTGTCTCTAACTCTCTCTCTCTCGGTCTCTAACTCTCTCTCTCGCTCTCTTTCTCTGTTTATATCTCTCTCTCTGTCTCTATTTCTCCCTCTCTCTCTGCTTCTATGTACACTATATTACCAAAAGTATTTGGTCACCCATCCAAATGATCAGATGGATGGGTGACCAAATACTTTTGGTAATATAGTGTATCTTTAAGTCTCTTTCTTTCTCTTCTGTTTCTTTTTCTGACTCTCTGTCTCCTTCTCTCTTTATATGACTAAGAATGACCTAATCTTTCCAAGCTACAGAGGAGGAGGGTGTGTGTGTGTGCATCTGTATGCTTGCATTAAGAACAGAAAGCTAGATGGCATATTGACCAATGCGGAGTTAAACCAGGAACAATTCACTTCAACATCAACAGCAGGAAAAAGATCAACAACAATAATAAAGCAAACAGGAAGCGCAGCCTGCAGTTGTTTACTAATGATGGAGGCCCAGAGAGCTAATCAACACAAATAAGTCACACCAGCACACACACACATATATATATATATGCGAGTCGCTTGAATTCCCCTCTCGATGAATCCTTGCCCCAGGGCGGTGGATACAGTCGAACAACAACATGACATCAAAGGCTCACCTCCCACAGTTGCCAGGAGACACACAGACAGGAAGAGCTTCCTGTCGTCTCCCGGAGGCAACGGCCGGTTCCTAAACCCTGCCCTGTCCTTGTCCGTCCCCCCCCGACCCCCCTCCCCTCCTCCAGGGCTTCAAACAGACCTGTCCTCCCTGAGCGGCTGCCTACCTCTCGTTTCCTTCCCTCCGAGGCTTCCTAGGAAAAGGTTTCAGTTGATCTTTTCAGAGGGGGAGCCTCCCAGGGGTTTCCTTGGGCATTCTTCAGGGGTTTAGGTCTCGCTCGACATCGCCGCCAGGACGCCCCTTCCGTCAGGATGACAAACCGGGAGAGGGAGCGTGAACGGTGGAGGAGCGCTCGCCACGAGAGCACCTTCCTGAAATACCTGTCTCTGTCTTCTGTCTCTTCTTCTCGCTTCCCTCTCTCTTTTTTCCCTCCGTCCCCCCCTCCCCCCTTTCTTTCTTTCTTTCTCTCTCTCTCTCTCTTTCTCTCTCTCTCTCTCTCTCTCTCCCTCTTCAGCTCCCTCTCTCTTGTGTACTGAGCAGAGTCCCCTGGAAGCTGGGCATTTGCAGTCTGAACCACATCAGTGTAACTAAGCACTAATACCTGATACTGCTCTGATGCCGAGAACGAGGGAGGTAATGGCTCCTCTCTCCCTTTCTCTCCCTCTTTCTTTCTCTTTTTTTATCTCTCTCTGTACTTTACCTAGAAGGTTCCCTGATAACAATGTAATGGCTCCTCTCTTCTCCCTCTGTCTCAGAGGCAGTTGGTGGATGATGGCAGTTAAAACTGGCTGTAATTACGCCCGTGTACCGTGTGTGTGTGTGTGTGTGAGTGTGTGTGTGTGTGTGAGTGAGGGGAGGTTGTTAGGTGCTTTTATGAGCAACAGGTGGTGGGAGGCTGGAGGGCCCACACAACTACACAACTTTAAACGCGGATGTACGCGATGCCGCAACACAGCCCTGCTTTGCTCACATGGTAGCGGAGCGCAGAGAGAGGCATGCTGACAGGAACACCAAGCTGAAACAGCGCAGGGTCTCTCATGGATGAACCCACTGGTCCCACCAGACTGAATTCGAGTTCTGACTCAACCACTACTTCAGAGGGGAGGGAAGGATGGAGGGAGAGAGAGAGGGAGGGAGGGAGGTACGGGGAGGGATGGAGAGAGAGATGGAATGAGGTATGGAGGGAGGGAGGGAGGGAGGGAAGAAGGGAAGGAAGAAAGGAAGAAGATAGATTTAGATAAGATAAACCTTTATTTGTGCTCCAGGGGTGGCAATTGCAGTTCACAACAGCAGCAGGGTAAAGTACAGCACACAGAGTTGGGAGGGAGGGATGTAACGAGGGAGGGAGGCAGGGGAGAGGATTCGGAGAACAGGAATTTGGGAAGGATGAGGTGGAGAAAATGAACATACTGTGTGCCTATATTGATGACATAACGTACAACATGCTGACGAAATCACCTCCAGTTGATAAGTATTACTGTAGCTGTGAGAGTCTGGAAGGATACAGACAGGGTGAGAGAGAAAGAGAGAGAGAGAAAGAGAGAGAGAGAGAGAGAGAGAGAGAGAAGAGACATATAAAGAGAGTGTGGGGGGGCGGGGGGTGGGGTGAGAATTACAGCAGCAGCACTGTACACTTGTCAAGCTACTTCATCTGTCAACAGCCTTGAGGTAAAAATGTACTGAGAGACAGAGAGAGAAAGAGAGAGAGAGTCAGTTAGAGAAAGAGCGGGAAAGGGAAAGACAGACGGGAAAAAAAGAAACAGGTGGAGACAGAATAGATAAGAGTGACGGAGAGAGAGAGAGAGAGAGAGTGAGAGAGAGAGAGAGAGAGAGAGAGAGAGAGAGAGAGAGAGGAAAGGCGCTTTGAAAATAATGTTCAAATCTTGCCTGTCTCCTGGCAACAGCCACCAGCTGTGCTGAGAGAGGAAGCTGTTATCAAACATTAGTGCAGGTGCTCTCTGCGTATGTGTGTGTGTGTTCCGGTGACGGTGCGCTCGGTGCTTCTGTGTGCGTTTGACTAAGCGGAGAGAGATTGATAGTCGTTCACCTGTGTGGGTGTGTGTATGCTTTTGGCGGAGGCTAATGGTTATTGACTAAATAGAATGTTTGCTGGACAACAGATGAGCAGCATAATTTTCCAGCGGAGTGTGTGTCCAGGGCACACAGTACAGGAACACAAACACTCTGTGTGTGTGTGTGTGTGCGTGTGTTTATTCACCTCCACCTCTTGACCTGAGATCTAATTGCAACCATTACACATGGTGTGTCAGGGACGGGGGGGGGGGGGGGGGGGGGGTGGGGGGGGGGGGGGGTCTGCTCTCACACACACAGCTTCCCTCAGGGGGGGGCGCCCCCCTCTGATCAAATCAGACGCAACGTGACCTTGCGGTCCTTATTCCCTTACCGCGTACGGATCAACATTAATCTCATCGCCTCCCTTCGATCGCTATCTTCTCTTCCTCCGGCGCTCCCTGTCGCTCCCCTTCGCCTGCTGGATATCGTTTCGTAATATTATTTCAGCAGGAGTTATGCACAGTGAGGCCTGGGCAACACAGACCTACAACAACAAAAACAGACATCCATAACTCTCTGCGGGCTTCCTGATTGGCTGATTGCAGCTCTGAGATACTTCTCGATTTTAATTAGCTGGCGCTGGATGTGCAATTTAGATCTGAATATGCAGGATGCAGCCCCCACAGTAAATCAAAAAGGAACACGGATCTGTAACCTACTCTCTCAAAGTTCTGTCACAGGGCCCAGCCTCATCGTAACACAGCCACACAGTCATAGCTCACACTCATGTGGGAACTGACAGCTAGGCTGCGGATAATGTGATTGGCTCAGAGCAAGGCTAACCGATGATCTCTCACCCCTGACCCTTCCCTGTCGAACGGACCGATATGGATGTTCCGGAAGGGTCCTGAGTTAGCTCCTCATTACAGACAGGCAGTGCGATGGACAGCTCGGCCTGCGCTCCCGGGGGGCCTCAATTAGCTGTTAAGAGCCTTTCAGCCCTGGGAAATCATCTGTAACTGGATGACTGCTAGAAGGGAGAGATGAGGGAGAGGGGAGGGAGGAGAGAGGAAGGGTAGACCAGGGGAGGGAGAGAAAGAGACATAAAGGGAGAAGGGTATAGGAAATACAGACAAAACAAATGAAAAAGAGAGTGAATTCAATGAAAGAGTAAGGGAAGGGGGGGAGAGAGAGGGAAAGAGAGAGAGAGAAGGAGAGAAAAAGAGATGAGGGTGGGGGGGGGGGGCAGATCCCCAAGATCCTTTGCTTGCTCAGCGGGCCCCCGAACGCGTGTTCGCTCACGTGAAGGGACACACATGCACACACACGGGATGTGCAACAGAACCGTTCGCTTTCTGTACACCAGCTTGAGCTCCTCGCACCACCGCCGCTGCCTCGTCCAAAAAGCCGTGGATGTGTTTCATAACTCCTCAGCGACGTCCCTGTTGGAGGGACCCTTGGCACAACCTTTAGCGATGCCACCTCATGGACTCCACATTCGTCCATAGAACTGCCCCTCAACCAACCGAAACCCACAAGGAAGACGAGGAAAAACTCCCAGAAAAAGTTGGAAGAAACCTTGGGAGGAGCAGGGACCTCTTCTTATACAGTATTGTTCGTATCCTTCATCCTATCTGCCGTCCCTCTCTAATCCCTCCTCGTTACTGTGGGGGCTAAATGTAAAGTATGGCTCCATCCAGCAGAGGATTCTGAGGTTTCATGAATTAGAGATTGGATGCAGTATCTGCATTGTCAGACGCAGGGACGTTTCTAGGATTGAAAGAAAGGGGGGGCCCCTGGCATTTTCTGTTGACGGGGGGGGGGGGGAATCTGATGCGAGCTAGCCAGCGATTCCCAAAGACATCAGTTTTTTACTCGTTTTTCGAACTTGTGGGTTACATTTTTGACGCTCAAGTGACCGACATTTAACCGAGAGCATCCGGTAATTTTCGAAATAAAATATTGTTATTAATTATCGTGTTTCTTCGGCGGCCCGATAATAATCCCCATAATTATTTAGGGGGGCTGAAGAACATTTAGGGGGGGCTTCAGCCCCCCTAAAACAGGGCTAACGACGCCCATGGTCAGACGACGCATCACTATGAGGAGTGTCACACACACACACACTTCCACGTGCATGGACACGTTTGAATGCACATGTACACACAGCTGTACTCCATTGAATCCTTTAGCTGGACTGTTGCTCTCAGAACCCTTTTTCTGACAGGTTCCTCCTGGTGAACTAACATCTCCTGACGGCTGCATCCAGTCAGCTGACAGTGATGTGGAGTGACATGGAGAAGACTGAGGTCAGGGGTGAGAGAGAGAGAGAGAGAGATAGGGAGAGGGAGAGGGAGAGAGAGAGTGAGAGATAGGGAGAGGGAGAGGGAGAGAGAGAGAGAGAGAGAGAGAGAGATAGGGAGAGGGAGAGGGAGAGAGAGAGAGAGAGAGAGAGAGAGAGATAGGGAGAGGGAGAGGGAGAGAGAGAGAGAGAGAGTGAGAGATAGGGAGAGAGTGAGAGAGAGAGAGAGTGAGAGAGATAGGGAGAGGGAGAGGGAGGAGAGAGAGAGAGAGAGAGTGAGAGAGAGAGAGAGAGAGAGAGAGAGAGAGAGACAGTTTTCAAGACCCTGCCACGGTGAAGGAGAGGCTCAGCTGGCTTCTTCATCATCCTGGATAAGATAAAAAGTTGTCTGTGTGTGTGTGTGTGTGCGTGCGTGTGTGTGTTGTGGAAAAAGCAGGCCAGGTTCAAGACTCAGACCCTGGAGTGTTTGGTAAGGTGGGATGTTGTCCTGCGTCTGCTATCTGTCCCCTCTCTGAGCTGCAATGTCCGCCCACCGCTCTCGCTACGGAGGCTTCTAGAAAGAATGTAAATACAGAGGACAAGACTGTTAACAGCCTGCAGGGAGAACACACACACACCACCTGTGTGTGCGAACCAGAAGCTGTTGTGTCAATACTGCAATACCGCTGGCTTCAGACTCTTCGGCCCTCTCCTGAGAGGCATTAGCAGTTAAAGAAACTCTGGGATGGAAGAGCGTCTCAGACAGTAATAGGTTCCAGCTGTCAGGCCCATCATATTTAGAACTCCACCTGTCAACCGTCCTGCCAGAACAACTGTCCATCTAACTGATGAAGAATAAGTTATGGGGTTTTCTCTGAAAAGACACACACACACACACACACCCGTGACTGTAGCCAAGGGAATGGTTTTAAATCTCGTTTTTATGACTACACACACCCAGTTGTGTTTTCTGGAAGAAGAAAAAAACAGAACACTGAGTGATAAGGCTGCAAGGGATTCTTGGAACTGCCCCTAACAGCGCCTCATCAGTCACAGCTCAGTGCTGCTCTCTGGTGGCCGCGCAGGGACGCTACACCGGACACTCTCCCTGCGGCACGGATAGAATCGTCTGTAAACACGCACACGCCACGTGTGGATGCGTACACACGCCAACACGAACACGTGCGCTGACATCCTGCCTGAGGAGAAAGGTCGCTCTAGCTTCGAGGGAAAGGTTGCTCAAAATAAAAAATAAAACAGGAATACACGCTACCTACACACACACACACACACAGCCCTATACATGACAGCAAACACAGGCGACCTAAAGCGAGAAAGATATACACACAAGCCCCCACCGCTCATACACACATTTGATGCATATACACACAGTCTTTCTGATTGACAGTCACCGTCCTTTGCAGCCTTTGGGCTGGGGAGGAGAGGACAGGAAGACCACAAAGAGACGGGTCACCAGCTGTGTGTTACGCAACCTCTAAATGGCCACAGGGACTTGGGTACTAACTAGCTACATCACACACACACACACACACACACACACACGCAAGCACTACATTCATTCCTCTTTCCGGCTTCATTCTTTTCCCCTCCAAATTTCTCTCTCGTTCCATCTCTCCCACTCCTCAGGTCATCTCACAAAGCACTCCTCCTCCATTAGCGACATCGCCAAGACGACCGAGGACCCTATGGGGGACAGGTCATGTGATTATCGACAGGAACTGGATGTCTGTGGTTGCGGCCCCTCCCACCCTGCTCTCAGAGAGAGACATTCTGGTACAAAAGGGGCTATTTCTGGAGCGCTCAGCTGTGGACCTTCGGCTACAGCCCTCTGTCGGCAGAGAAGAGCCACTGGCTATCTGCCATTCATAAAAGCCCCGCACGAATGATGAATCAGGCCAAGAGGGCAACACTGCATTGTGAGGAAAGGAATGAACGAAAAAATAGGCTTTCTGTAACCAGAAGGAGAAGAATGCCCACCCAGTTTTTGTAAAATGGCCGCCCAGTGCAATTGATTTCCAGTTTTGTGTCCTCGTTTCAGATTGTTGTTGTGTAATACTGAGATGGAGGCTGGTGCTGACTAGCATTTTTCACACTTCAGGCTAATTGTCAGCTTTGGCATTTAAGCTTCGTAAAGCTCTTTCTCCGAGCCTCACCTGCTGCTTGGAAAACAGCTCTCCCACGCACAGGAGCGTGTTGGGTGTGTGTGTGAGTGTGTGTGTTGTGTTTGTACCCATCCCAGATCCAATTTCCAGTACCTAGAACCACTCAGGTCTTTGGGGGTCCTCGCAGTAGGATAGGTCACCCTGCACACCGCCTGCTAAATAAATGAGCAGCTTCACAACCAACTGCAGTTGTTGCTTAGCTGGGGGAGTGAATATTACCTGTGTTGTGTGTTTGTGTGCGCGTAAGAACGAACAATGAGTATCTTTCCTCTGAGGGCTTTCTGAAATCCTAGCTCACGCTGTCACGTGGTACACAGGGTTTGAACAACAAAGGAGAAGTGATGTTTTTTTTCACCACCTCCTCTCACTTTAGAGGTTCCTCAAACCCACATTCACCTCTCCTCCTCTTTGTGGTCCAACAAGAAATGAGAAAATAATAAAGCTAACACCCCCCACCACCCCCCTCCCCTCATCTCCTGAGCTCAGCCCAGGCTGAAGCAGAGCCAGTTGGATGACAACCAGGCCACTGATACTCTCTGGGAGTGTTGCTAACTCTCCCAGCCACACATCTAGCCTCTGCTGTCCTTCCCCCTTAGCCCCGGCTCTCCTAGTCTTTCCCAGCCTCCTTAACCCTCCCCTGGACTATCCTAACCGTACCCTCCCACCCATCCCCGACCTCCACACCCTCCTGCAGACTCAGGGGCCTTCCCTAGCCTCCGCTGGCCTTTTCCTCCTGAGCCTCACAGCTGAGCTTGGATGATAAAATGGCAGCAATTTGAGCCTCTTAGAGCTCATGCATATTTAAGCACCTGCTCTCACTGTCTGTCTTCATGGAATCTGTTTTCTCTCGCTCTCTCGTTCTCTCAGAGTCGAAGAAGCATTACAGACGTTAATTAATAGCAACATTACTTCATATTTTGGTGGTTGGTGTGTGTGATAGAGGGAAACAAAGAGAGATTGAGAGAGAGAGAGAGAGAGAGAGACAGACAGAGAGAGAGAGATAGAGCAGTCCACAGCATCAATATAATCAATGGGGCTGAATGGGGTTGTCCCAGTGTGTGATGTAATATACAGACTGTCTGGTCACACTATTATTCTTTCACTTGACGGGTGCGTTCAATCTGACTTGCTCTTGTCTCTGCACTAATGTGTTCACGCACCAGGGCCTGTCTGCTGTGATGGGGCAAAGGTTGTAATTTGGTCAGGAACGGCCAACAGGTCAACAACAGGAAAACAACTTTGCGCGTCGCGTCAGATCAAGGCCACCCTGACAGCGTTTTATCTGGCGCTGGACGATGCGTGCCCGCTGCAGGCGCCCGCTGCTGCGAGCGCAGATCCTCTCAGGCGAGAGACCAAAGCCCAAGCAAACCCCTAAAGCTGTCCTGCGGAAGCAAAGGGAGTCTCTCTCTGCGTAACGAGCAGGGGGGAAAGACGTCCACGTCTGTCTGGATTGGGATTAGAACCGTCTTTTGTCTCCTGCTCCCATCTGTGTACAAATTAAGGCCCACAATAGTGTCCTTCCTAGCTTCCTATCTTTCCTTCCACCCCCCTTATACGTTTCCTCCACCCTCACCAGCTAGACATCAGTCATACTGGTGCAGCTTGCTGGTGAGCCGAGAGCTAGGGAGAGCGCTCTGCCAGTCATACGATTGATTCAGAATCCTCCAAAGTGGGGATCGTCCATCACGGTCTCCTTAGGTGCATTACTCCTAATTGTCTAGACGATGGGGGCAGGAGAAGAGAGGAGGACGAAGGGAAGAGGGGAGCAATAAAACGCTGTACAAGTTTTATGAGTCTACGCGGACCCAGAAACCTGCAGCCTCAACCAAGACGAAGGCTACGTCTCGCTCTCAGACACGCACGCACACACACACACACACATACACATTCTGCGTATCCTTTAGATGCCTCAGGTTGATCTCTCTCTCTCTTTTGCTCTTGCACGCTCGCCTCGATTCCTCTTTCTGCTTTCTTTCTCACACAACGCCTGACAATGTAATCGTGAACCTGAAGGTCAAGCAGCTTATCTGAGTGTTGTATAACCCACTGTGAAGGTAAGCGAGTCGGAATCTCAAGGTCGCTTGTCTGGAGCCTCAGAAGCACTGAGGCCATCGTGCGCTGAGCATTTGAGCAGCACAGAGGTATTGTGCTGTAACATTCATGAGTGTATAGAGGCTGGGGGTTGAAAGAGTTGTTTAGTGTGATAGGACCACTTCAATGTGTGTGTAAGCAATCTTTCTGTCTGTTTGAATACATCACTGACCTGCGCTGTACTCAGTCACCACAGTTATGTTTAACACTGTCTCAATCTGAAAGCCCCCCAAGGCTGCTTCCTCGTTCACACACATCCACACGCATCCACACGCACACATACACATCCATACGCACACACACATTCATACGCACAATGTCCACAAGCACAAGCCCTGCCTGTTGGCTGGCAGATGGTCCGAGCCAACTAGCTCTGTCGGAAAGAAAGCAAGGGGAGACAGGAGGACCATCTGTGCCAGGAAAGGCTCACCCACCCTGGGGAGGCCTGCCAGGAACCCAGCCTCTCCTGCTCCCTCCCACCAACCACACATTTTGATCATATTCATCACATGTCCCAGGACAAGTGTCATCTGTCTCCTCAGAGCTCACGCTGAGGTACTCACCACGGTGACGATGTGGCGAGCAGAGATCGGGGCGTGCTCCACGTGCACCTCGTGCTCCGTGTGCGCCAGGAGGCTGATCCCACCGCGCCCACCTGGAGCCTGCCTGAACCTGGACTCGAGCAAGGCTGCGGGCATCAGCTTGGCCAGCCTGGCACGAGACTCCGCAGCCAAGACCTCCCTGTGTCTCCTCCACCCAGGATCCAGGACCGCCCTTGCCCAGGCCTCTCCTCTCCCAGCCTCCAGGTCCACCGTGGTCACTTCCCCTCCAGACTCCTGGCAAATCCAGCCCCAGGCTTCGATCCTGTTCACCTGCCTGGGCTCCAGATTGCCAGGCCCCATGCTGGTCCTGGACCTTCCTCCTACCCCAGACCAGAGACAGAGCCCTGAGGTCCAGGGCTCTTTCATGCCGTCTGAGTCTACATGGCGGTAGACCAGGCCCTGGCTGTCTGAAAGGAGGTGCTGAGGGCTCGCGTAACGCTCATCGTCCCAGAGAAGCCATCTGGATTAGGAGGGATAGAGACAGACAGACAGGGTTAGAGGGATAGAGACAGACAGAGTTTAATTTCAGACCACATACTGATGCATCATGGAGAGACATAGATAGGGAGAATATAAATGAGTGACACACGGCATGATCTTCTAATATAAAGCCTTTA
Organism: Protosalanx chinensis; assembly: GCA_030340685.1. Classification (NCBI taxonomy): domain Eukaryota; kingdom Metazoa; phylum Chordata; class Actinopteri; order Osmeriformes; family Salangidae; genus Protosalanx; species Protosalanx chinensis. The sequence goes on along the minus strand of CM059335.1, from coordinate 460,366 downwards.
ATGAAGCGGTTCATCCATGGCCTGAGGCTCCAGCCCTATCACCTAGTGTCCTTTCCTCTCTCCTTCTCTTCTGTGCACCCTGCTGCCTTCTCCAGTCACATGCTCTGTGCTTCTACATGGCATTCAGTAAGTTACACAGTGAGGAGGGAGAGAGAGAGAGAGAGAGAGAGAGAGAGAGAGAGAGAGAGAGAGAGAGAGAGAGAGAGAGAGAGAGACAGTCAGACAGACCGTACAGAATTTCCTCTTTGGCCATGAGTGCTTGTGTCTCATTGTCTCAGGGTACTAAACTGACTGGCTGATAGGTCAGACAGTAAGGGTATGAAGGACTGCTTTCGTCCACGTTTCTCAGGACGCAGTTTGAAGCCTTCCTGTTCCAGTCCCACTGCCGTTTCCCGGAGCAGGTTGGCTCAGCTTCCCGGCATCAACCCTGTCCAGATGGGAGCCTGCTGACATATTTCCTCCCCGGTGACAGGGGGCTTTTTGGGCGGTTGCTATCCAAGGTGCTGGAACACGCATTCCCATTGGACCAAAGGTGGGACGTTCGACTATCGGACTCGTGGTCATGCAGAACCACAGTCCCAAGTTCAGTAGCGAATTGCAATATGTTGCGATGTAAAAAAGAAGCGAATAGGCCTACATAGGATACAGCAACCCGTATGATACATGAACTACGATCGGTTGTAGTCTAAACGATGCATTATGGACATAGAGAGTAAAATCATGTATTCTGCAGTCAGTCCACCCGTAAAACAAAAACTAACGTGTGCTATTGGTGAACGCAACGAGCAGTATGACTACGTTGGGAGCATTTATACTGAAATAATAGAGCGATAGGTTTTTCATGCTTTGGCAAAAGAAATGATTCAGAATGACTTGCATGCATTAGGAGCATATAGAGGCTGGTAGACTACTAAGACATAGGCTGTTTTATGATGGCACTTACCCGAAATGTGAAGCCGAATTGTCATCGATAATAAAGCAGGAAACATCGGTTACTCTCCAGCATCTTTTTCAATAGACCCTGTCGCTCACATTAAAGACTAGTATATAAGCTGCCTGGTGTGAATAACACCATATAGGTTAGAAGAGCTATAAGGTGACTTCTAAGGAGATGATTCCAGCATTAACCACTGCTGATCTTACTGGAGATGCCAGATCACCTCCTCTCACCAAACCCCCTATTGCTTGGAGACAAGGGCAGGAGGGATGAGGCTGTGACTCGGAGGCTGGAGGCTGCTGGTTAATTCATGAGGGGGGGGGGGGGGGGGGGGGGGGGCAGTGTGGAGGAGCACACCCAGAGCCGAGATTCCTACAAACAATGTAGGAATAAAACAAATACAATTTATTATTATTATTATTATTATTATTAATAAACACTGAGAGCTACGCATTTTTTGTGTATTTCCCTCATTGTATGAGTTTAAAATTATTAAAATATTGAGTGTATTTCCACGCTATATGAGTTGAAAAATATTGGACATTTTTTGGGTACTAATCACTAATTATAAATTGAGAACATCGATATTTATAAGATAATTTGAGATAATTTAAGGCAACTGCAAATGTTATTTTTATTTGATATCAGCTTAAAACATTTAAAAACATCACTAAAATATTTTGGTGTAATCTGTTACAAAATAATTGTTGAGTTCTGTGAATTTATTGGAGTTTACAGTGCACAATACCGAGATCAATCCATCTTAAAATCATTAATGACTCTTCCTTTTTTAAATATATATATATATTTAACATAGGACAACAGACACCTAACCACTTTTCCAAATACAGTCAGATGGCTCAGCGGGTTAAGGCATTGGCTTCATGATTGGAAGGTTGTGAGTTCAACTCCTGGCTGTGGTTATGTGATGTTGTGTTCTTGGGCGAGGCACTTCACCTTATTTGTCTCAGGGGATTGTACCTGTACTTAATGTGAGTCGCTTTGGATAAAAGTGTCTTCTAAAAGAGGTATTAAATACAGTTTAACCAATGAT
>CM059335.1:403789-457875 GCA_030340685.1 Protosalanx chinensis | reverse complement strand
GAGGCGAGAGTTGGGTCGAGCTGTGGATCTTGGTCTGGGTCTTAGTCGTGTCTCCCTCTCACTCTTCGAGTTGAGATCCCTGTGCTGGTCATCGTGTGCACATTAGAGATGCCCCAAGAGGGCAGTGGGGTGGGGTGGGGTGGGGGGGGAGGTCGATCCGTGTCGCCCCCTCCAAAAAGGGCACGGAGCCAAACTGATAATGATCAGTTGATTTATCTATCTGTAATACTGGAGGGTGATTTGAAGGGACTCTGCCTGCAACAGCACCTGTGCTGCTGATGCCTAAACTGTCTGTTGTGTGGGTGTTTTCTTTGACTTCAAGTGTGCTTTTTCGCTGACCACATAATAGCCTATAATGGCCAGTATCCTGACACAGGATATGAAGGATGATCAAGTTCAGAGTCCAACATCATCCCCCCCCCAACCAAATACATCTGTCACTTAGGAACCACACTTTAACCTTCTGAGGTTTGTTTGTTGTTCGCAGACAACAATAACACACACACAAAAACACACATACACACCCACACACACACACACAAACACACAATAAAACGAACCAAAAACCTTTCCAGACCAAATTTGAGAAGAACTGCCTTCAAAGCATTGTTTACTAATGGGGAATCCAGTCAGTGGGTTTTAAAGATACCAGGACCCCCAGCATCCTTTGCTTTAGCCATGTCTGCACATGGCTGTGCCCAGCAGGCTCTCAGCTGTCAGATCTACAGGTGGGAGATCTGATGATACTTTCAGACGGCCAGGACAGAGCCAGAGAACCATGCTTTAAGGGGGTATCTGAAAACCAGACGGGGAAATAATACAATCCAGAGCATGAAGCAATAACACATCTCTGTTTTAGGTCAAGGAAAACCAGAATGACAGGTCCGCTGTCGTGAAAAAAAACGAATAGTCGTCCCACAGTCTATCTGCAATTATTATTTACCCCAAAAATGTGTCGTCCGAAGTTAAGACTTCCGAAACCGAGAGGAGTCCTTGCGAGAATGCTTTCAAAGCGGGGAGAGTGTGTGTGTGTGTGTGTGTGTGTGGGGGGGGGGGGTGTCATCCAGGGTGAAGTGTGTCTAAACAGAGAGAGCGCATAGGTCAGGTTTGACACTTTATTATTCATTCGCCGTCTGGTCTTCCGCAGCCTCGTCGGAAACAGGACGCACACGCTCCCGCCGAGGGTTCGCCGCAGGTGCAGCTTTGACTGCGTGCTCGATGGCGCCGCTGGCGCAAAGCAAATGTCAAGAGCAATAAGTGGAAACTGTCATGCCTGATTCCGTCTCCTCGGCATCGCCCATGCTGACTGGGTCTCTGGGTGTTGCGGTTATCAGCAGAACTATGGACCGATAGCCATGGTATCTTACCTGGCCAAGGTAAATTCAGTTATCTGTTTCATTAAAACACATTCCGTGGCTTCCTCTACCCCCCCCCCCCCCCCCACCCCCCCCATAACGAGGTCCTTGTTATCCCCCACTCAGGACTGTGATAAGGCTCCCTGTCAATTCCAGTCTGGACACTCAACGTCAGTCATTTGCCCGAGACATACACAAGCAGTAGCTGCATGATCGAATAACAAAACATATATTTGTGTCCATTTGTGTATGCACACTGCTGATATCTCGCCAATGAAGCCCTCGGATTAGACTATAGGCTTTTTTTGGTTGGCGTAAAACGGCTCAGCTGTGAAAAATGTCAGTTCGTATCTTAGAACAGCTTGCTGAAGTCTTGTACAATCTAGTCTATAACATCAATAATATAAATGAATCGTCATAGATAGTTGGTTATGTATTGATTCTGTTTATTGATTGGGTGGAGGGCTAGCGAGACAATGTAGTGTGGGTCTGATTTAGTTTTAGTTTACATTACAAACACACACACACACACACACACACACACACACGCAAACACACACGCACACGCAAAACACATGCACAGACATGTACAAGGAAACACACTGTCGCACACACACGTGGAACGTGCAAATCCTCTCTGTCTCTCTCTGTCTCGCTCTCTCTCTGTCTCTCTCTCTGTCTCTCTCTCTGTATCTCTCTCTCTCTGTCTCTCTCTCTCTCTGTCTCTCTCTCTCTGTCCTCCCTCTCTCTCTCTCTGTCTCCCTATCTCTCTCTCTCCCACTGTCTCTCTCTCTCTCTCTGTCTCTCTCTGTCTCGCTCTCTCTCTGTCTCTCTCTCTGTCTCTCTCTCTCTGTATCTCTCTCTCTCCTGGTCCTCTCTCTCTCTCTGTCTCTCTCTCTCTGTCTCCCTCTCTCTCTCTCTGTCTCCCTATCTCTCTCTCTCCCTCTGTCTCTCTCTCTCTCTCTCCTGGTTTTTGAATGGTTTTGACTGGAGGTGTATTTGCCTCCCGTGTCCCCTAGCTCTCATCAGGACCTTCCCTCGGTGCAGCTTCCCAAGGTTTCGGCCAAATGACCCCCCGCTGGGGTTACAACAGAAGGCACTGCTAGCCTGCTACAGAGGGGGCGCCCACCAGACCACTTCCCCCCAAACCAGTACCCCATGATTCGTGTTCTTGTCGGTGCAATTGACAGTCACTGACCTTAAGAGACCCAAGCTTGTTTGAGCGATAAAGGTAGGCCTCATGGCTATAAGGAGTAGACCCAGCTTTCATGCATATAGTTTCTACCGGGAACGAAACAGTTTTGCTGCAAAGCATATTTGAGTGATTTAATTGGTATCAGAAATATGGCGTCTGTGTTCTGATGCGCGCATTCCTCCACAACACGTGGTCTGTCCACAACGGAATGGCAGGCATGTCCCATCATGCTTTCATTAGCGCTCAACGCGTTACTCTGCATGGTAAACTACTCTCCATAAGTAAACAGCTGGCTTGGCTGCAGTAGCACAGCACATACTTGAAGCTTTTGCCATTCTCCTTCTGGCAGGGGGACTATCAATGGAAACTAGCCTTTTGGCTATAATTGGGTGCATTTACATTGATCTGTAAAATGTTAATTCATGTAAACTGTCCCTCTATAACAAATGAAAAGAAAATAAATAAATAAGAGGCGTCAGGCCTATTGCATGAATCAAAATGAGAGAAAAAGAAAGAAAGAAAGAAAAAATTACAATTGCAAGTAAAATGAAAAGGAAACTTTTTTTCACTATCTACTATAGTGGTTATATTTATTGTAGTTGTTAACGACTGTTAAGTTTGTTTTCTGACAGGTTTTTAAGAAACTGTTAAATGCACGTTAATTGTTTTGAAGCCTCATGTATTCCAGTCTGAAGCCATAGACGCACACGCCCTCTAGCGGTGTAAGAAACATCGCATGACTACAACGACAAAATGGTGGCCCCTTCTGTACACACGCACTAAAGGCTGCACAGTTAAAATATAATTGTGATTTTTTTCCACGGGTACTTCAGACTAATAAATCACCTAAAATGTGGATCAGCCAGTGTCATTCCGACCGTGCAATAAAGGAAGTATTTGAAGGATGAACAATGCGAAATGAAGGAAGTTGAATTCAAGGCTGCAAGGGTCTTGTTAAAAACAGTATCCGCAATGCACTTTTTTTCAAATGCACTATTCTCCAAAACATTATTTTAAACAGACAATAAAAATAAATTATTTTGTGTCGTTTTATTAATACTTGATACGTCTTGATTACATCTGAATAATAGTTATCAGATGTTTATTAAGGACAGTGGACTAGTTTCGTTTGCAGGACAGACAAAACCCCAGCATCTGGACTGTATTATAGCATATCATAATGAATTCATAATCTGGCATTATTGAAGCATTAAGGCATTATTTATTGTGCACTCAATTACAATAAAAAGCGCTAATTTTCAAAGATAAAGATAGTTTAATCAGCCATTAGTTCATTCAGTTAACATCTGTCTGTGTAAAAGAGAGACTAGCCTATCTGGGACAATGATACTGTGATACATTAACACTGTATTCCTTCAGCAGTCACGTTTATCTAAAGCAACACACAAATAATGCAAATTATTCTGCACCATAGACTCTTACATTAATATTCAGTGTCTCATTGTTGTTACTCTTTGTATCTTTTGATTTAGCATTTGCGTGTGTGTTGTATTCATCAAACGCAATATTTCCCAGCATGGCCTTCATGGCCCGGCAGTGATTTAGCTTTTTCAGAAGGTACCTTTATTTTTAAATGATCTTAATAAACTTGATGCTAAAATGAACCTCCCCCTCAATATTGCTTATGGTGGATATTTGGTCAATCTTCCAGGAGGCCCAGGGCGGTGCCCAGCACGGCCCAGGGTGCAGCCCCTCTCTCCCCACCGAAGAAGGAGTAACTCTGGGGGATTTACAGGAGCAGCCTTCATGTTAGCAGCCATCCAGGCACATGGCTGCTAGATGTCTCATCCACGGCTGTTTTTGGTCCCCCAGCTTACGACTGTCTGCTTATGGATTTAAGAACTGATTTGAAGAATAAAGGCTCCCTCTCGACAGACTGAGTGACTAATAACTAAAGCCGACAGTGATGGCAAGCGAAGGCACTGGAACAGACATGCGCGCACACACGCACACACACATGCACACACACTGACACATGCGCTTGTGCGAACCCATGGACGGCAACAGTAACTAGGCTCTCCTGGAGTGAACAAAAGAGTCGCAAATGGGACGAGTCCTGGCAGGGGCATGGAACACAGACTCCTCAAACACACACACACACACACACAGGATGGCTGTAGGGGGAAGCTCGGTTGGAAGTTGAAGGACAGCAATGGAGGCGTGACAGCTGGAGACGTAAAGCAAGCAGGACCCATGGAGAGGAGAGCAGAGACAGTGACACACCTGACTGTTGCGGAGGAAGGTTAGAGAGACGGAGAGGAGGACAGGGAGGTGGAGGGAGAGGAAAGGTGGAGAGGTAGAGAGAGACAGACAGATTGGGCGAGAGGAGCGCCTAATCCCAGAAGCATCTCGGCAGCAGCTGCTAAGTACAGATGGGGACAGAGCAACACACACACACACAGACACACACACGCACACAACTCTTCCCCCCCCCATGTTTCTCACATATTCTATTTTTTCACACACACACAGTCTCACACAGCCACACTAACATACACGCACGCACTCTCTCTTTCTCTCACACACACACACACACACACACACCAACACACACACTCGCTCAATACTCAGTTCCTAAAACAGGCCCATGCTTCCTGTATGGCTGGATAAACACAGCAGAGAGACTGAACCCTGTTGGTACCACACCAATAATAAGAACAGCCATAAAAAAAAAAGCCCCGACAACTCAAGGACTTATTTGATTCACATTTCCCAGAGCACCAAACACTCCTCTATAATATCCACTCAGCACTTAGCATCAATGCAAGGAGGGTTTGTGCTGCTTCGATGGAGAACTGGACACATCCTCAGCTTCGCTCACGTCAACAGATTCGCCGTCAAACGTCGGCCCCTGAATCTTGTCAGTGTCACTCTGCTCTGGTCTGAGATACCTTCTCAACGCCGGCAATATGAGCGTGAGCGTTGACCTCAGCCTTGTAGCGTGGTGTCGATAAACAACGTCGACTGGATCCCAGAGGGGCAGTTACTGTAGTAGACGCTTAGAGAGCCCCCCCTCCCCCTCCCCATCCCCCCCCCTCGCTCACTGCAGCACCGATGACTACGAGCCGTAATGAAAACAGAGACCTTGAAAACATCTGATAAGCATCGACCTGTGTGGAAAACACAGACCTGGGGGGGGGGGGGGGGGGGACGACGACAACAATGCTTGTTTTTGACAAGAGTCCGTTCCCCCGGAACCTTCCACCGCCTTTGCTTTTGTTTCGTTTCGTTTTTCCGGTCGCCACAAGCTCGTCAATCTTTAATCACTGGCTCTGTTTTAAGGTGTACGATTTATGGCCTTTCAATGGGCTTTAGAAGGGTTGGAGGTGAGGTCAACCCGTATCAGTCGAGGGCTGTGACAATGGCTATTGTTACTGGGAGCAACAGGAAGCCGCTGTATAGGACTTCCTGCGGCTGATATGGTACCTCCGGCCCTCAGAACACACAACAGAGAGGCATAATCACGGTGTGTGAGTGTGTGTGTGTGCGTTGCTGATCACATTGTTTCAGGTAGCAACTTTATCAGCAGCGTTTTGATTCGTTGGTTTGTTGTTTGCCAGTCCTGTTGTTGTTCCCCCCCCCACCCCAGTCTCCTCTGCCCCCCCCCCCCCCCCCCCCAGTCTCCTCTGTCCCCCCCCAGTCTCCTCTGTCCCCTGGTCCCACAGTCTAAATATAGACGTGGACACCGGAACTACACCAGCCACCGGTCTGACCACCGCTTTAAATATAGGGAATGAACATACTGCTGTGCCCCTGACCAGGAACCCACTCACACACACGCACAAACACACACACAGATACACAGACGCACACAGAGAGACACACAGACTCACACAGACAAAGACACACAGACGCACACACAGACACACATAGACACACACACACAGATAGACACACAGACATACACAATAAATCAGATACATTCTGTTCTGCCATAGGGAAATCCACCCATCATGTAAATATATATATAATTTTATTTTTTCTTCTAAGAAGGGTAGTTTGAATGGAATTTGACAATAAAATAACCATTCTTTTGAAATACCTTTCCATTCTCTACTTGTATCCTTTCTATGGGATAATGGTATAAATTCTATTCCCTTCAGAAGCCGACGGACTCTCGTGTGAAATGTTTTTTTCTTCCTGTAATGCTCCGAGGCTTTTGACCCTCAAACTAGGGTTTTGTTGGCAGATTGCGGCTTTCACACTGACGTTAGCAGAATCCACACCGGGTCTGGCTGCTGAGGGAGCCACTCCAGAACGAATGCTCCGGAATTTTCCAAATAGCTCCTCTGTGTCGTACTGATCCCAGGGAGAGGGAGGTAATGGGCCATCAGAATCACGTCTATCAGCCCTCCGTCCCCCCCTCTGTCTCTCCGCCCGTGTAGCAAGGGGTCTGTGGGTGGAAAGTAGTGTTTCACACAGGTCTTTGTACCTGTGGAGATTCCATTAACCTCAGCTTGGAGGCCAGGGGCTGGCAGAGAGGGGGGGATTGAGAAGAGAAAGAAAGAGAGAGAGAAAGAGAGACACAGAAAGATGGAAAGGTAGATGGAGGGAGGGGCCTGAGGAGAAAAAGAAAGAGAAAATGGAAGGAGAGAGGAAGATGAAGCGAAGTAAATAACGGTAGATGGAGGGACGAGCGAAGGATATGGAGATGGAAAAAAGAGCGATTGAAAGAAAGAGAGAGACAGAAAGAGAGGATCGAGGGAGGTGGGGAAGGCATGAAGACTGAGACACAGCAGGGCATTATGCACCGAAATCAAGGAAAGAGGGAGTGATAGAATGGGGGAGGGAACGAAAGAGAAAGCGAGAGGGTGATAGAAATAGATTACTGGACGAAAGAGAAATGAACCAATGCTGCTGCGTTAAAAAAACAAACAAATTGTTTTGTCATTTTGTTTTGTAATCACTCTTGGTAATTGGTGTAACTCCAGAGCGGAATGGGTGTGACTAAACTTTCTAAATTAATGTGGGATCTTCTAGTTGTGTAAAAACGTGTCGTTTTCTGTGAAACGCCATGCGGTTTGTGTCTTTAGTTGGTGTCTGATTGCAGTTGTTGTGTTACTGCAGTTGATATGTGGCTGTTGGGCGGTGGTCGAGCTCGCACACGGTGGTGTAAGGTTATAGCCAGTCCAGGGTGAGTAATGTTGTCTTTTCCAGGTCCGACTCTAACCTGCCGTCAGGCTGACAGAACCACCCCCCCCACCCCACACCCCACGCCCCACAACACCCCCCCACACACACCCCACCCCCCCTGACACACACACACTCCCGTCAATAGAGCCTTTGTGTGCTCGTGTGTTTTGAGAGGAAATAGCTGTTCTTTATTCTCCTGCAGGGAGTATGAAACTGGGATCACCTGATCACCCTGCCCTGGGAGAGAACTCCAGTTAGCGCTGTCGTCTCAGTTCACAGACACACACACACACACAGTATAGATGTATCTGGCTGTCCGTGGTCCACATTGATAAGTTCTGTGATGATGACATGCCTCTTGTTTAAGTGACACAGAGGAGAGAGGAGATATGTGGGTTTCAAATATCAGTAAAAACCACAAAGCAACTCTCACTTAACTCCTTCTCTACACTTCTCTGTGTTTCTCTCCTTCTCTACACTTCTCTGTTTCTCTCTCCTTCTCTACACTTCTATGTGTTTCTCTCCTTCTCTACACTTCTCTGTTTCTCTCTCCTTCTCTACACTTCTCTGTGTTTCTCTCTCCTTCTCTACACTTCTCTGTGTTTCTCTCTCCTTCTCTACACTTCTCTGTGTTTCTCTCTCCTTCTCTACACTTCTATGTGTTTCTCTCCTTCTCTACACTTCTCTGTTTCTCTCTCCTTCTCTACACTTCTCTGTGTTTCTCTCCTTCTCTACACTTCTCTGTTTCTCTCTCCTTCTCTACACTTCTCTGTTTCTCTCTCCTTCTCTACACTTCTCTGTGTTTCTCTCCTTCTCTACACTTCTCTGTTTCTCTCTCCTCTACACTTCTCTGTGTTTCTCTCCTTCTCTACACTTCTCTGTGTTTCTCTCTCCTTCTCTACACTTCTCTGTGTTTCTCTCTCCTTCTCTACACTTCTATGTGTTTCTCTCCTTCTCTACACTTCTCTGTGTTTCTCTCTCCTTCTCTACACTTCTCTGTGTTTCTCTCTCCTTCTCTACACTTCTCTGTGTTTCTCTCTCCTTCTCTACACTTCTATGTGTTTCTCTCCTTCTCTACACTTCTCTGTGTTTCTCTCTCCTTCTCTTCACTTCTCTGTGTTTCTCTCTCCTTCTCTACACTTCTATGTGTTTCTCTCCTTCTCTACACTTCTCTGTGTTTCTCTCTCCTTCTCTACACTTCTATGTGTTTCTCTCCTTCTCTACACTTCTCTGTGTTTCTCTCTCCTTCTCTACACTTCTCTGTGTTTCTCTCTCCTTCTATACACTTGTGTTTCTCTCTCCTTCTCTACACTTCTATGTGTTTCTCTCCTTCTCTACACTTCTCTGTGTTTCTCTCTCCTTCTCTACACTTCTCTGTGTTTCTCTCTCCTTCTATACACTTCTATGTGTTTCTCTCCTTCTCTTCACTTCTCTGTGTTTCTCTCTCCTCCTCTACACTTCTCTGTGTTTCTCTCTACATACATACATTCATACACAACATACATTTGGACACAGAAACATAATCCACCTGCAAGGATGGACAACGAAAGATGGAGGAGGTGAGATATTGGATTTCAGATAGTGGACCTTCTCACCTGAGACTGGGGAGAGAGAAAGAGACAGAGACAGAGAGAGAGAGAGAGAGACAGAGAGAGAGAGGGAGAGAGAGAGGGAGAGAGAAAGAGAGAGAGAGGGGGAGAGAGGGAGAGAGAGAGACAGAGGGGGAGAGAGAGGAGGGGACAGGAGGGACAGAAGAAGGGACATGGACAGAGACTGAGAAGGTGAGAAGGCGAGGGAGGAGGAGGAGGAGTAAAGTAGCTCTGAGGCCCCAAGCAGCCCCAGGGCACAGTACAATATTGATGTGATGGATGGAAGGCCTCACACACACACACAAACACACACACACACACACACACACTGACACGCACACACAAAGGTCCAGGTAGCTGCAATGTGACAGTTCAGGGTCTATGGTCTCAGAAGAGAAGTCTATAAAAAGCGTGGGACGTTCTGCATGTTCATTATAACACACACAGACACATACACACACAGTTGAGGAGAGTGTGTGTGTGTACGTTTGCGTGTGTTGAGTGGTGTTTCACCTCTTGGGAATAAGGGCAGCTGGGAGTAAAATGGCAATTATTCCATGGGAGTGTTTTATCCACACAGGCACAATGCAGCATCAGTCCTGCATGTTACGCTGGGAGCACAGAGACAGAACACACAGGCTCTCCCACTTCCCCTCCCTCTCCTTCCATCTGTCACTACCTTCCTCTGGCTATCTGTCTGTCTGTGTCTGAGAGAGAGACATAGAGACACAGCGAGAGAGAGACAGAGAGAGAGAGAGAGATAGAGACAGAGAGAGAGACATAGACACAGAGAGAGAGAGAGAGAGAGAGAGAGAGAGAGAGAGAGAGAGAGAGAGAGAGAGACAGAGAGAGAGAGAGAGAGAGAGAGAAAAAGAGAGTGTGAGAGAGACATAGAGACACACAGAGAGAGAGAGAGACAGAGAGAGACAGAGAGTGAGAGAGAGAGAGAGTGAGAGAGAGAAAAAGAGAGTGTGAGAGAGACATAGAGACACAGAGAGAGAGAGAGAGAGAGACAGAGAGTGAGAGAGAGAGAGAGTGAGAGAGAGAAAAAGAGAGTGTGAGAGAGACATAGAGACACACAGAGAGAGAGAGAGACAGAGAGTGAGAGAGAGAAAGAGAGTGAGAGAGAGAGAGAGTGAGAGAGAGAAAAAGAGAGTGTGAGAGAGACATAGAGACACACAGAGAGAGAGAGAGACAGAGAGTGAGAGAGAGAAAGAGAGTGAGAGAGAGAGAGAGAGAGAGAGAGATAGAGACAGAGAGAGAGAGAGTGAGAGAGAGTGTGAGAGAGCGACATAGTGACAGAGAGAGAGAGAGAGAGAGAGAGAGATAGAGAAGACACCTTACTCCTGTGCTGGTATGCACTGGCAGACCACAATGCCCAATGGCCAGTTGGCTGCCTTGCCCGCTGGCAGGCTAGGCCGCCTGTGTGTGTGTGTGTGTGTGTGTGACAGAGCAGAGGCGGAGACGGTTCCTCATGGTGAGTAATGTTCTCCAGGCTTGGTGGCTGGCATTGCTCTGACTTGCTGCAGGTGGGAGTGAGTCACCGCGCACACACACACACAGGCGCACACACACACATCCGCGTACGAACACTGCTCCACAACGATAAAGACAAACACACGAAGACGGTGAGGCTTGGACGTGGAATTTGGGATGATTACTGAAGCCACTGTGGTGCGTGAGGGAGGGTCCTCATCCGTCCGTCCACCCCCCCCCCCCCCCCCCCCCCCCCCATTACCAGTCCTGTTAAGCTGTTAAGCGGCGCTGAGGTTAAAACTCCCCCTTAAACTCTGTTGGAGCGGATCACATGTGTGAGAGGAGGATAACGCTGATATAATGTCATCTCCAACACCGACGAAACCCAATGTTCTTTTGCTGTTAACAAAACCCATCAGACAGAATCAGGCGGGCGCTGTCTCTCTCCGTCTCTCTCTGGTCTGTCTGTCTGCCGTGCCGCTTAAATCTGCTCTTAATCACCAGCGCTTATTTAAAACATTTTAATGCAACAGCAGAGAGAGCGAGAGAGAGAGAGAGAGAGAGAGAGAGAGAGTGAGAGAGATGGAGAAGATGATGATTTGTGATTAAATGATTTCATCAGTGTATTAGGGGATTAAGACTGCCATGGAAATAGATTAGTTCTCCTCTTCCATGTTCATTCTGACTGGCAGGGATCCAAACTGCAGGGAGGGGGTGGCAAGGGGGGGGGGGGGGGTGGGGGGGTGGGGGGGTGTCTCTCTCTGTCTGTCTCTCTCTCTCTCGCTCGGCGGTGACAGACAGACCAGAAGCACCGTCACAAAAGCAGCATAAGCTGCCGGCAAGCGCCGCCTGGTGGCCAAGTGAGGAATGGCGGCGAAAGGTGTCCATGTAGATCCAGAAAGGAGAGAGCAGCTAAGGTAGACAGACAGACTGACTGATATTATTCCAGCCTTTCACAGACTCATCCCCTCCACTCGAGGCCCCTGTTCGCCCCTCAGATACCCCCCCCTCTGTCCCCCCTCCGTCTTCGTGACGCAAAGATACCATCTCTTCACCGACCTAACACACACGCAGTGTCGGCACGGAGGTCTGCGTTTCTACAGCCGCCGAGGGAGAAAAGAAAGCCAACAGGGATGGGGGGGGGGGGGGGGGGGGGTCGAAGGATAGAGGAAGAAGAGAAACGAAAGACAAACGAGCGGCGACAACCACAACAGAGGCACAAAGTGGCTGCAAGTTCATTAATTAGAATTTCAAATTGGACAAACTGAAGATGACAGCGGCGCACTTGTCAAATCAGATCATGGCCTGCTGGAGAGAGAGAGAGGGAGGGGGAGGGGGAGAGGGAGAGAGAGGGAGAGGGAGAGGGAGAGAGAGGGAGAGAGGACGAGGGGAGGGACAAGGAGAGAAGGGCTAGACCCAGAGCCAAACACAGCTCCGAGCAACTGCACGATGAGACACCAGCACCCTCTCTCTCTCTCTCTCCTCTCTCTCTCTCTCTCCCTCCTCTCTGTATTTATGTCTCTCTCCCCCCTCTCCATATATCTCCTTGCCCCCAATCCTTTCTCTGTCTGTTTATCTGTCTCTCCCTCTCTGTCTCTTTCCCTTCTCTCTCTCTCTCCCTGTCTCTACATCTCTCTTCTTTTATCTCTCTTCCTTTCCTCTGATTACATGCCTGTGTCTTTCTGTCTTCTCTCTGGTGAATGTCGCCTCTGTCCTAATGAGATGTGACAATTACGGCATCTTCCTCTTTCCAGGCTGAGGAAACTCAGTACAGCTGCTGGGGGTGCCATGGGCCCTGAGTCTGGGGTAAGAGACAGAGACAAAGAGAGAGAAAGAGACAGAGAATAAGATGCTGAGGCGAATAGAGGTCAAGGTCAGGTCAAAGGGGAGATTTTAGTCGGTCAGGAATGAACACAGGCAGACATTGGCTGCTCTTCCAGATTCTTCAGAACCATGAACTCCTTTTAATTGTGAGGAAACTGCTAAACAAAACAAACATTCACGAGCCAAATCAGAAAATTCGGCCGCAAAAAACAAAAATCAAAGCAAAATGTTCCCAGTTCTACAACCATCGAGGAGACAAAATCCAATTATTTACGTCTCATGTTGCAAATTTGCTCTAATGGACGGAGAGAGAGAGAATAAACAAACGCCATGCGAAAAGGAGACAAAAGGAGAGGATTTCTAATTAACATAAATGAGGAAACAGAGAGCTGTGTTAGTAAACCCATCTTTCATCCCTTTTCTCATCCATCTCTCTCCGCCTCCCTCATCCCAGCCTCTCGTTTGTTTGTTGCCTGCCGTGGACGTGCCGGAAAGTGGGGAGCGCTTTACTGTTGCAGCTCGGCGCTTCTTCTTAAATTAAAAGTCAACAGATTGAACATTTCGCCACAGTTTTTCAGCGTTTTGTCGATTTTATTGTTCATTAAGCTTCATCGCCCCCCCCCCCCCCCCCCCCCCTCCCTGCCTCCTCCTCTTGTTCAAGGGGCTCCGTTTGTGTCGTCTTGGCTTTGAAGATCACAAAGGCTGAGACAATAATTAGGTTTTGTGTAATTACAGCGTGCGCTTAATGAGAGCTTGCAGGGGCCTGTCTGGCCCTCTCTCTCTCTCTCTTTTTCTCTCTCTCTCTTTCTCTCTCTCTCCCTCTCTCCCTCTCTCTGTTAGCTCTCCCCACCCCGTGCCGTCATTAGGCCCATATTAACCTTCCTCTATCGCACTCGCTGAGAGACCATGGGAGGCAGAGATGCTATCGCTGACGGCCCACGCACACACACAAACACAAACACACACACAAAGAAGAGAGCAGAGGTGATAATGACCACGTACACAAACACTGAGATGCAGCTTGAGAAAGAGAAGGAATGAGAGAGAGAGAGAGAGAGACAGAGAGAGAGATAAAAAGATATTCAAAAGCACTTCAAGGTGTAGTGGGGGAATTAACTGTAGGAGGGTGACTATAAAATCCCTTTCATTTCTTGTGACTTGAGGTGGTATTCTGCAGGGAAGTGATCTGCACTCCATCTGAAGGCTGAAAGGATAAAGGCTTGCTGAGATGATTCTACTTGTCTCTTGTCCTCTGATACCGAACATCTGTTCCCTCTTTGAGCAGTCAGGGCCAGGTGCTCTTCTATCATGGCTTAGTGGGTGGCTGCGGTCTGCAACGCAACCACTAGAGGCCGCTGTGGGTCAAAAGATGACTGCGGCTGCTCTTCGGAGAGTGGAAAGAGAAAGCGTTGAACCCTGGGATCTGGTGACTGCCCACATACAGAGCACCTGCTCCTGCTGTGTCTAAGGGGGGAGAGGGAGGCGGGGGGTGCAGTATGCAGGAGGGGGGCCAAGCCTTTTACCTGCTAGATCAGAGATCCCTCCAAGAGGGTGTGTGGAAGAAACAAGTAAAATGTATACAAAAACACCTAGCCTGTCCTAGCCTGTCCTGTAGGACAAAAACACCTAGCCTGTCCTAGCCTGTCCTGTATGACTGCACTGACTCCATAGCAGCCTGTATAATCACAGGAAGCAGATTGAGACTAGCTCAGGCTAGTGGACTGTTTGCCTTTAAGCCAACAGAGATAAGATACCCGTTCTTCAATCCCACAATTCTACCTCATCTTGTCATGAAATACTTCTTTATGACCCTGTGCAAGGGCAACTGATTCACACACACACACACCAACCCACACCCACACACACACACCAACCCACACACACACGCACAGACTCACGCACACAGGTGTATATGATTGACTTTTACCTTGTAGTCCTCAGTTCAAAGTACACAGGAGACAGATAGATTGGCTCGACGGACGTTACGGTAAGGGGGAACATCAGGAATATCCCCTAAAACGCTGCCGGGGAGAAGGCAAGGTCCAGACAGGCAGAGGGGGGGTACAGGAAGATGGACTGAGAGCAGTCGACAACACCGAAAAGGACGACAACTTTGCCAACAGATCTGAAGACGCCATCTTGGAGAAGAGAGCAGGTACGTGACAACTCACTAACCGTTCTGTCCAGGGAAAGTTTTATTTTCTTCTTCAAATCAGATTTTGTACGGCCATCAGAGGGAAGAAGGTTAAAGGAAAAGAAGGAGAGGATGAAGAAGAATTTTGGATGAAGTTAGAACTACTTCTGTGTTTGTCAAAGGAGACGATTTCCTGTAAAAAGTGCCTCCAGTATATGTGGTTAAATAATAAAATATTGACAAGACGTTCAATGGAAATGTAACCACAGGTAAGATCTTGTTTGCTAAGCTTCAGGATGGCTCTGCAACCATTAACCCAATGAGCCGGAATACATCAAGCCAGTGATGTCACAGGCGCAGATGGCTGAGCTGGCGGAAGCATCTAGAAACTGAAGGATAGTTTCGTTTATTCAGCCACAAAACCATACAATAATGTAGCTGTGATCGTGGTACCATAGGGAGAGCCTAACCAAAGCCCACCAACTTAACCATGTTCCAGGGTGTTAGGAGTAAGACAGATCCAGAAAAGCCCTCCTCTCCTGGGACTCAGCTGGGCTTACCAGCAGCCTGAAGCTGGGGCCTGGCCTGGTGGTTCACCCCCGTCTGACAGCTGTGTTCTTCAGGCAGGCAGGTACCATGGAGCCCCTAGAAGGACTCAGGGTGCCGGTCGATGTTCTGGGGGAGAATGAGGCTCTGCAGCAGTTCTTTGATGGTAAGACATGCTGGTCTTCAGCCGATGAAACGACTAGCAGTCATCACTACGAGGACTGTGTGTTTCTTGTGTGTGTGTGCTTGTGATCATGTGTGTGGCCATGGTGCTCGGGTCTTAGACCGACGTGCAGCAGTCCCAGGGCAGGTGTGGGGGCTGTCCCAGGGCAGGTGTGGGGGCTGGGACTGCTGGGACATCAGCTCTGACATCACATCAAGCCAGTGAGATTGTTATCTTTGAGTCATCAAATCGAATCTCTGACTAACGACCTAGCCAACGTAAAACAACCTAGCCAACTTTCCGTCTCTTCTGGAACCTTCTTTGGGGAAGCAGTGTCTTGATAGATATAGGAAGAGTCAAACCAGCCACATTTTGTTGTTATGGGAGTCAAATGGCTGAGCGGTGAGGGTGGCGGGCTAGTAATCAGAAGGTCCCTGGTTCAAACCCTGGCTGTGTCAACATGAAGCTGTGTCCATGGGCAAGGCACTTCACCCTACTTGCCTCAGGGGGAATGTCACTGTTTTTGCTGTAAATCGCTCTGGATAAGAGCGTCGGCAAAATGTATCCATGTGTGTTCCCAGGTCAGGACATGAGCGGGGTTATGGAGAGCACTGTGGTGGACACCAGCATGCTGGAACAATATCTCAGCAATGACATGGACCCCATCACCTTGTAAGTGCCTGTACTGTACTGTGTTCAGCTGGCATGGGCCTCGGACACAACAACAACAATCTTGAGCTGCTGTTGCAGATCCTTGAGTCTTAACCAGTCCCATCCCTCCCTAGCATCCTGCCCGAGTCTCCCCCAGACTCTGGATCTGAACCCTGCTCTCCTCCGCAAGTCAACTGGTCAAACGAGCAAGTCAACCAAGAAGTTCACCAGCATCCGGCCTCGTCCTGTTTTTACAGAGAACAGGTTCCAGGGCCCCACCCAGGGCTGCCCCCCCACCCAGGGCTGCCCCCCCACCCAGGGCTGCCCCCCCACCGAGGGCTGCCCCCCCACCCAGGGCTGCCCCCCCACACAGGGCTGCCCCCCCACACAGGGCTGCCCACCCACTTGCAACTCAAGGGTCTGACAAACACTTACGTCAAATCCGACACCCCCCAAGCCCCTGTCTCTGTCCCAGGGCCACCCCTACACAGCTCCCCCCATCACCCCTACTACCCGAGTCCTGCGGACAGCTACGCGCAGGCCAAAATGCCTGTAGCACCCATGATCCAGGAGACACTTCAGCGACCCGCTCAAACGCAGCCCCAGCCCCAACCACAGCCCCAGCCTCAGCCTCAACCTCGGCCTCCACATCTGGGTCCGGACAATATCTACGCCAAACGGAAGGCCCCTCAGGGTCCAGGAACAGACTGCCTGTCAGATCTTGACCATCCGTACCTGCCTCACACCCCTGGGCAGCAGGCTGGGTGAGTCACACGGTTTCTTTCTGGTTCATTTAGTTCAGGCATCGGGAACCGGTCCTAGGGGGGGGGGGACACTGTCCTGAAGATTTGAGATGTTTCCCTGCTCCAGCACACCTGATTCTTTTGAGTCATTTTCACAGAGCTAGACAACGACGATTCATTAGAATCAGGTGTGCTAGAGTAGGAAAACATCTCAAATCTTCAGGACAGTGGCCCCCCCCTAGGACCAACGCTGCCAACCCCTGATTTAGTTGCTTTATCGGTCTAATGTTTACGAGGGAAGGGCATCAGAGCAAGGTTTATTCCAGTCATGAGGAAGCTGAAAGTGCAGGTGACGCGACTTCCAAAGAGACACACAAACCAATCAGAATATCTCCCACTCTTCAGGGTTTTCCCAGCAGACAGGAAGAGGAGGAGGTCGGAGTCCTTTGAAGGTTTGTCGGACCCCCGACTGTATCCTGACTCCGTCGGAACCAAGCCTTCTTATGGTAAAGCTCTACCCAAGCTACCTGTCCTGTTTTCTGACGCTTCCTGTCATGTGGGTTTGGATCTGCAGTTAAAGAGGCTCTGCTTCCATTTTGTTGAGCTGTGGTTGGTGCTTGTGTGTGTGTGTGTGTGTGTATGGGTGACCCCTGAACCCTGTGCTATTCCCTGCCTCCAGTAGGGTCAGAGAGTGAAGGAGGAGGAGGAGAGGGGGCCTTCTACGACAGCGATGGTACCAACGGGAATGTGTCCATTGGTCCTAACCAGCTCCTGACCTGGGAACACTTCCAGCCAGCCCAGTGGTGCCCTCTCTACAGCAGCAACTACCACACTCTGTAAGGGACTGCCTCTGGACCTCACAACTGGAAGGTTCACTCCAGTATCGTGCATATAGTATCCTGCGTAGTTGAACATGTGTTGTATTAGCTACATGGAATTCTGTGATGATGAGAATTGGTGAAAGGAATTGTCTTCCCCAGGCCCTCCCCTGGTTACCATGTCGACACCGATAAAGGCTTCAACTACTCGCTGGCGGACGAGGCTTTCGTGTGCCAGAAAAAGAACCACTTCCAGGTCACAGTTCACGTAGGCATGGTCGGAGACCCCACCTATGTCAAGACTCCGTCTGGCCCCGCCCCCATAGAGAGTTTCCAGGTCAAGGTGTTTGGGGTCAAGGTAAACTGAAGGAAACGTTCCACGAAATAATCTGTAATCTAACCCACTTGGAAACGTGGCTGCCTGTGTCTCAATACAGTGGACCTTAATCCAGAGGATTCATTAGAGCCAGCAGTCAAGTGGCTCAGCGATTAGGGAATGGGGCTAGTAATCCGAAGGTTGCCGGTTTGAACCCCGGCTATGCCAGATGACGTTGTGTCCTTGGGCAAGGCATTTCACCCTACATGCCTTGTGGGGGGGGAATGTCCCTGTACTTGCTGTAAATCGCTCTGGATAGGAGCGTCAGATAAATGACTAAATATCAATGAAATGACCTAAGGGCCAATGTTGTTTTTCTTTACCGTGCAGCGAGAGGCTCCAGATCACCTGGTGACCATTGAACAGTCTCAGTCTGACCGCACCAAGAAGGCCTTCCTGCCTGCCAGGTGGGGGATCACAGGGCCCCAAACACCCACATCTTCCATGGTCCCACAGCAACAACAGATCACATAACTCAAACATGTTAACGTATCCTCATTGTCCAGTTCACAAGAACCTGCATGTGTTTGTCTTTTCCAGGGTGAGTTTGCCGGGAGATAAGATCACCAAGGTAACACTGGGAAGACTTCATTTCAGCGAGACCACAGCCAACAACATGAGGAAGAAGGGCAAGCCCAACCCTGACCAGAGGTTAGACGACTACGTCTTCCTCCCTACCAGTCTCTCTGTCTCTCTGTCTCTCTCTCTCTGTCTCTCTCTCTCTCTCCTCTTTGTGTTCACTGACTGACAGGCTTGGCTGTGTGATTTGCAGGTACTTCATGATGGTGGTGGGTCTATATGCTACAGTGGGGGAGCAGAGCTACCTCCTGGTTGCCTTGGTTTCCGAGAAGATCATCGTCAGGGTAACGCACCGTTCGTTCCAGCTGACCAGTCAGATGACCCAGTTAATGATTAACTCACAGGTCTTGCTGTGACAGACATTGCGCACTGGAATTGGTATTATATAATGATGGCATTTTGTTAAGAAGAGTGGAAAACTCTTCACAGAAACGGAAACGAAACTATTTAGTCTCAGAAACGAGATGATCGTAATCTCAGAGACTAAATCTGAATGAGACTCAAGTCTCAGATTTGGCTACCTGAGCTGGTCCATAACCCCTGCTCCCTCCTGCTCCTCTGCCCTTGGCAGGCGTCCAACCCTGGCCAGTTTGAGACGGACAGCGAGGTGCTGTGGCAGCGCGGCGCTGTGCCTGAAGCTGTGGTGTGTCATGGCAGGGTGGGCATCAACACGGAATCCCCCGACGAGGCCCTGGTGGTCTGCGGCAATGCCAAGATCATGGGGGCCGTCATGCACCCCTCTGACCGCCGTGCCAAGCACAACATACAGGAGGTAGGGCAATGGTTGTGTAGATGGATGGAGGGATGGATGGACAAATTAACAGATGGATAGAGGGAGAGAGGGAGAGAGGGATGGATCTGATCCTTTCAGTGCGTCTCCAGGTGGACTCCACAGAGCAGTTGAAGAGGATAGCCCAGATGAGGATTGTAGAGTACGACTACAAACCAGAATTTGCTACCACCATGGGCATCGACCATGTCCACAAGACAGGTATTAATACATCCATCTACAGTCTGAAGGACAGGTGCTGCGATGCTGTTTGTTATTGGTTATGTCAATGCTGATTGGCTGATCCCTTGTTGATGACCCTCCCCTCAGGAATAATTGCCCAGGAAGTGAAAGAGCTTCTTCCTACAGCTGTTAGAGAAGTGGGAGATGTTACCTGCTCCGATGGAGAGAAGATACCGAACTTCCTCATGGTCGACAAGGTATGTGCGTGTATTCGAGGGTGTATCTGTGTGAGCTAGGCTGTCAGTGAGTTTCTCCCTGGCTGCCAACGTCTTCACAACACAAGATTGCTCCACAGCAACATATCTAGACTGGGTATCTGTTAAGATCTTCGACGACTTCCCAACAAGTTAGATAAAGAGAGACTGAGATAAGGTGTCTAAAGCGACCGCCCCCCCCCCACACACACACACCTGCAGGAGCAGATCTTCATGGAGAACGTGGGGGCCGTGAAGCAGCTGTGCAAGCTCACCGATAACCTGGAGAACCGCATCCAGGAGCTGGAGGTGTGGAACACCCGTCTGGCCAAGCTGAAGAACGTGGGCAGCCTGCAGTCCAGTGGCATGGTCCACTCTGCTGGGTGAGGATGCTGGAGGGGGGGGGGGGGAAGAGGCTTGGATCCCTTAGGAGGAGGGCTTCTCCCAGCCCGGGGCTGGAGAGCGGCCCTCCTGCAGGTTCTTGATCCAGAACACCTAAATCCTAGGATCATGTTGAATTAAGTTCGTAACAAGCTGGGTAACTGTAGCAGTGGGCAGTGAAAATCTATGGGAAGAGAAGAGGAAGAGATCTATGGGAAGAGAGAGAGGGGGGGGGCTATCTTTCGAGGTTTACCTTGCCCTCCTTGAATATTTGAGACTATCGAACTTCTAGGTTTACTTGAATTTCATGAGAGCAGTTCTACATTCTCGATTCGAGACGATAGTCTAGAGTCTAGAGCTTCAGAGTCAAATGGAAAATAACTGTGAACTCCAAAGTGTTGGGAGGGTTATGCAACAGTTCATGTCGGTATGGTGTTTATGACCCAGTTAGTGGAATTACCCACAATCACCCTGAGCAGCAAGGTCATGGACAACAACTTCTAAACTGTTTCCCTACACATACAGTCTGTAGTCTTGACGGCAGACGTTTTCATGTAGAATTACAGCAGCTGCAAGGTTATATGGGCTGTGAGGTAACCTTTTTAAAGCCATGTTTAAAGCTGGGCTTTATGTGTAATAACTGCCAACATTAACCAGCTTTGTCGTCGCGCAGGAAACCCAATAAACAATCCAGTGTTCCGACTCAGCCCAAGAAACCCAGCCCTTTGAAATCAGGAAGAGTGAGTCAAAAACACACACACTCTCGTGCACGTACACACACACACACACCCACGCTCATATCTAAAACTTGATCGCTTTATCTGATTTTCAGAAGAGGTTATCTGAGAAATACAGCCATTGTCTCCATCACAAGGCCTTCCAAGGCATCATTATAACCCTGGTGTCCACCATGGCTTTCTGGTGAGACTAGCTCTGCACGAAACACAACACCATTGATAATCTATACCTACTGGCCAGTTACTGTCCAGGGAAACCAAGCTTTCCTCTCCTAACATCTAAATGTGTGTTTGTGTGTGTTTGTTTGTGTGTGTGTGTGTGTGTGTGTTTGTGTGTGTGTGTGTGTGTTTGTGTGTGTGTGTGTGTTTGTGTGTGTGTGTGTGTGTTTGTGTGTGTTTGTGTGTGTGTGTTTGTGTGTGTGTTTGTGTGTGTGTGTGTTTGTGCGTGTGTGTGTGTTTGTGTGTGTGTGTGTGTAACCAACAGCATCATTTCCATCACTGGTCTGTACATGCTGACGCTGAAAGATGACAATATGGCCACTCTTCCTGACACAGGGTAGGGGAAACGCATCACGTACACTATAAGCACACGCTCACTTCTCACCAAGCATGACATGTTCTTCGATGCCAACCTTCTGATGCCATGCTTCCTTCCTCGCAGCAGTAACAGTTCAGGGGCGTACCCCCCCACCCCTACCTTCCTGTCAAACACAGGTACATGTCACTGAGCCTTTCTCTTCAGCTAAGAAACTGAAAACTTTTCGTTGACGTTTGAAGCGTCCACAGGGCTGTATGGTAACACAGTCTGTAACTGAGGCTGAGTCAATGTGTGTGTGTCTGTGTACGTGTGTGTCTGTGTGTGTTTGTGTCTGTGTGTGTGTGTATTTCAGTGACCCCGACCGTCCCTGACCTTAACCCTGTGGAGGTGGACTTCTGTAAGATCCTCTACTGTGATGAGGTGTACTGCTGTCCTTCCGTCGATGACGTCTCCAACACTACAGTCGATGAAGCGCGCTCCCCTGACGAAAGCTCTCTGACAGGTAACCCCCCCCCCCACACACACACACACAATACACACATGCAGCCCTCAAACGCACACAAACAGTCAAGCATGCTCTTGCTTTCCAGATGTTTACGTGTGCCGCTTATGTTTTCGCAGAAAAAAGGAAAAGAACGCTGTTCAACTCACTGAAAAACGCCAGAGACTGTAAGTCATTGAGAGACCTGATCATATCTACACATCAGATCTACACATCAGATCTACACATCAGATCTACACATCAGATCTACACATCAGATCTACACATCAGATCTACACATCAGATCTACACATCAGATCTACACATCAGATCTACACATCAGATCTACACATCAGATCTACACATCAGATCTACACATCAGATCTACACATCATATCTACACATCAGATCTACGCATCAGATCTACGCATCAGATCTACACATCATATCTACACATCAGATCTACGCATCAGATCTACGCATCAGATCTACGCATCAGATCTACACATGGTCACATGTCTGTCCTCATTGGTCAGGGCTTGTGGTTTAACCCTGACTGTGGTTGGTTCTCAGGGACCAACACCACCATCCAGTCTTTCATCATTAAAGAAAACCAGATGGTTATCGATAACCGATACTGTATAAAAGGGATGTGTGGGTAAGTCAGAATGATGGTTTAATTCTTAATAACGTTCAATCAGGAGGTGAAAAATTCACAAATTCCCAATTCCTTCTGTATGGTGACAGAGATTTGCCACTAGATGGCTGCATAGTAAAAAATAAACCAAACGTTGGACAAGGCCATAATCTTTCTATCGCTCTTTCTTTTTATCTCTCTATCTTTTTATCTCTCTCTTTCTTTCTGTTTCTCCCTCTTTTGTTCAAGGGGAGGAAGTTACAGCTTTAACATCTCTGTCAGCAAGTTTGTTCCTGTCAACATGCGAATCACAGTCCAGATGAAGTGAGTTCAAGTGCAAGCAGGGTCTTAACAGTCAATTCATTAGTAAACGGGAGTGATTGGTCAGTACCACAGGTTGACCACTAGATGTCTCTCTCTCCAAGCTCAACAGAGCTTCTGGTTGTCCGCCTGTGCCAGTCTGATGAGTCAGCAACCTGCTCCGGTCTGGCGGACTACAACTATATGGACGGACATGATTTTATCAACTCACAGGTACAGAGGCACTGAACGACATTGAAGCTTTCCATCTCCACATTACAAAACAGACCCTGTTTCTTTACCCCACTCGGCAGAAAATGACTGGAGCCATGAGTGTGGTCATTGGTCTGAGATATGGCCTCCCTCTCTCTCTCTTCATCTCTCTCTCTCTCTCTCTCTTTATCTCTATCCTTAGGGCTATTTCCATGAGTGGTCCTTGCCAGTGGCTCGACTGTACCAGAGTTCCTATCACTTCCGCACTGCAGTGGCGGTATGGAGACACACACACACACACACACACGCATGCTGGCTTAAGTGTGAAATGTTAAGCGGTGTAGTATGTCCTTTTCCAGGCCCCGGCTGACTGTTTTCTCTGTCCTCAGGGCCTGGCTGACTGTTATACTGACCGTAACTACGCAGGGGCCCTCTTCACTGACTATCACTTCTTCTTCCACCGCTGCTGTACATGAAGAGGAAGAGGAGGACCTACTGTTCTAGAAACCTCCGACAGTGACTGTGAATCAGCCGAGCTGTGGCCGGCTACAGCAGAGTAGCTGTCAAGCAGGTGAAACAGATAGACAACAGATAGACAACAGATAGACAACAGATAGACAACAGATAGACAACAGATAGACAACAGATAGACAACAGATAGACAACAGATAGACAACAGATAGACAACAGATAGACAACAGATAGACAACAGTCACCCAGCTCTGGCTCAGGAAGTTCCTCCCTCCAAAATCGAGACATATGTTTGTATTTTCTTTAGTTCCTGGTCAGTTGTTGCTGTGTGCTTTGTGTCCAGCGAGGGAGAATTTCTGCGTTCTGTTCTTTGTCCTAATTTGCTTCAAGATTTCTGTACATAATTTACCTTTCCAATGCACTGGTAGTAAAGCTCTGAGGTAGATACACAGTATATATTTATGAATATAGAATGTCATGTTAGTTCGTTCTCCAGTTATTTGTTTAATTTGTGTTATGGCGATATTGCACTACTTAAACAGAGATTGAAATGAAACAAGAGTAAATGGTGGCTATTGTTTATGACTTGGTAGTTGGTACGCACGTAAAACCAGTTATAACGCACCAAATATCTGTTTCGCAACACTCTGCAGGTGTTTTAATCTTACATTGACACATCTTTAAAGTTGGAGACTGACAAAAACTAAAATCTTCTTATACTCTGATACCCTGATGCAAATGTAATGGATGTTGACTGCAGGTATTATGAATCCTTCAACATGAACCAATTTTTATATCTTGGCTGTTGTGTTCTTATTAATAGAGTGGAAATCCGTCCTGAATGACTCACCTGAATGCTTTCCAAATATGTCAAATGTAACCTCAATTCTTTTTGATTGGTCACAATAGGTTTTCCCCCCCAATCTCATTTCCTTCCTGGTTAGTCAGTCTCGTCCAATCACGTGGTCCATGGCCACCAGGAGGCGGGATAAGAAGAGTGTAGACCAGAGTGGAAGGCAGAAGACAAACACCCATAATCCTCCCTGACAGCTGTACTAATCCCCCCGAACACACAGACTCATCTGACACCCCTCTGCTCTGTGTGTGTGTGTGTGCGTGTGTCCTTGTGTGTCTGTGTCTGTGTGTGTGTGTCCTCTGATACCCCTTCTGCAGGGCACAAAGGGAAAGCTCCATGATGTCTGGAGTATTGGTATGTAGGATCTGTAGCGTGTGTGTGTGTGTGAGTGTGTGTGAGTGTGTGTGTGTATTGTTTGAGTGGGCTCTATCAGATCCTAATCTGTGAGGAAAGCTGCCGTGAATCTGTGTTCCCACACAAGGCCACATGGATCCCATGGCTGACACACACACACACACACACACCAGCAGCCAGATGCTGCATTCATACAAGGCAACAAAGAACAGGTTCTAGAACAAAAGCTGCTATCGCTCATCCGTCCCATCAACAATCACAATATCAACACGGTCAGACAATGGAGGGACTCAGGATCCAAGACAAAGAAACATGTGTTCTGTGTGTGCGTGTCTGAAACGTGTGTATGTGTGTGTGCTTGAACTCCACTAACGATACAAATACATCCCCGAAGCGTCCCCACGATGTCTGACGTCTCCAAAGAGAGAGACCGACTAAAGAACGGTCACCACAGTAGACGCCACCAGAAAAACACGCTTCACGGTGATTCATCTACCGCACGGCTCGTCATCTCCCCCTGACCTCCGCAGAGCTGAGGCTACCACAGGGAGACCGACCGCATCCTTACCCAACAAGTGGAACCACGCGACACACAACACCCACCCAGGTCTGATTACTTATTCACAAGCATCTCGAGCGACACCGGGACAAACTAATTAAGTGGCAGCAACTCTGACAGACGGGGCGCCGACAGACAGGAAGACAGAGGCTCGACGGCAGGAAATGAACATCTTTCTCCTCCTCCCCTCTTTCTCAGGAGCGATAAAGGGAGAAGGGGATGTAACCGTAGGCAGGCTGCATTATTAAACAGTGTCAGGTTGGAAGCAGCTGGGTGCTGTTCTGGAGTCAGTCTGTGATCGCCGTGCCTCCCCCCCACCCCCATTACAAAGCTAAACTGTAACACTGACCCCAGGTCTGTGTCTAGAAGGAATGGGCTTCATCTCAACAGTAAGTACCTGAGTGGGAGGAGTGTACAGAGACCAGTGGGTCTGAAGGCTGAGATCAGATCAGTTGGTGGGATTCATCAACCAGGGGCTGAGGCCAGGGTGTTAAGGAGAGGCAGATCCCAGATCATTTCCAGGGGAAACCTCACTCCTTACTTTGGTTTAGGGTGTGAGGTGGACTTGAAGCAAAGCAGGTGGAGGTGAAGAGGAGTGAGGAGAGGCAGACAGAGAGGACCAGGAGAGACAGGATGAGGCTAATACTGTGAACAGCATGTTAACAGCATACAAAGACACACAACGAATACACAGCACCAAACCATAACAAGGAGAAAGATGAACTTTCAGCGTCTGGTGAGTGCTGTTGGGATATTTACAGAATGTTTCTTTCTTTTTTTAAAGACTTTTCACATTGTGACAATTTTAAGTGTCTAATTTTCATTCCACGACTGAAAATATGCAAATTTGAGCAAAAAATATTTAAATGTTATACAAAATATATGCGTCTACAGATCCAACTAGGAGTCTGTACACGCAGATCAAAGGTTGCATGAATTTACGCGATAAATAATACAGCCTGTATAGACAAATATCAAAAGGTTCTCCACCAGAATTAATTTTTCCTATAATCATCTCAGACAGACACAGGAAAAATATGGCTGAAACACGTAAATGAATTAATTTTCATTTATTTGTCTCTGTCTTTTTAGTTTCACTGGTCACAGTGCCTCTCATTGAATCTCAGTTGTCTGTTTGCTAGTGATATTCCCCCTCGAGGATACATATTCAATCACCTGAGCAGGGCCTCCGCAGGTAAATAAACTGAACTCATCTGCAGCTGCTGTAAACCGCAGGGACACCAAAGTGCCACATTCCTTCCTGTTCTCGCCCTTTCTACATGGTCGAGGGGGAGGGGGGGGAGGGAGGGACGGAAAAGGATGACGGAAGGACTGAAAAAAAAAGGGTGAAGGAATGGGAGGAGGAGCGGTAGGAGAAAAGGAAGGATGGAGGAAGGGTGGGAGGGAAGGTATCATTGCCTATTGCGCGGTACGTTTTCCACGCAGGGCGTCTTTGTGTTGTTTTGGGTCACTGTCACCACAGCTGTGTCTCCCCCACAGGAAGTAGCGGACAGGAAGCTGAGAGATCACCTATCTCAGATCCAGGAAAATGTGGACGAAGAGCCGCAGGAGCACGGGTGAGGGGTGTCCAGTGACTCCTTTATCCATCCTTAATGCCCTTTCTTTCTCTCTCTTCTCCTCTCCACCTCCCTCCTCTCTCTCCCCCCTGACCTCTCCCAGCCTTGTGTCTTGCGTCATCGGCCCTCACCTGCGGTCTCCGCCACCACGCCTCATAAAATCCAAACGCTGACAGTGGATCTCTGTGACAGGGGATCTCCCCGACCCCTGACCCCGCCCTCACGCATCACCCTGCACCAAGTGTCTGTTTACGCTGGATGTATGGTTAGTCACGCTACAGACACCGTGACCTGTCCCCTACGGGCAGAGAAACAGACACCTCCCCTCATGCTTCAGGTCACACTGGAGTGCCCGATGGTTTCTCCTGGCTCTTCCCAGGCTGGCTGGCTCTCTCTGGGTCTCTCTGGGTCTCTCCTCCCCCCCGTGGCTGGCTTGATCTCCCCCTGCCACCCACGTACGAGGAGACAGTTTGGCTCCGCTCTTGGCTGTCTGGTGCTGCTCACCTAATAAGAGGGCTTTGTTATTCTGACAGTCAGCAGAGCGCTGTGGTGTGGCGGACACACACACACACACACACACACAGTCTATCAGCAGGTCTCTGTGATGTCAGTGCTGCGAGGCAGATTTTACTCTGTCCCCAGAGTTTGTGCGATGCTGTCTAATGGTGCGTGCAACAACCTCAGTTAACGTACGCATGGCCTTTATTTCCTCTGGTTTATACATTTACATTTAGTCATTCAGCAGACGCTCTTATCCAGAGCGACTTACAGCAAGTACAGGGACATTCCCCCTGAGGCAAAAAGGGTGAAGTGCCTTTCCCAAGAATCAAACTGGCAGCCTCCCAGGTTTATAGAAGCCCTCCATGATAGAGCCCTCCCAGCTTAACACGTCAAACTCTGTAAACACTGCTGACGCCTCAATTAACCTGAGAGCCTCACAACTGACTCAAACTGAACTGATTGTCTAGTAAGTCACCCTCTGGCTGAATAATCACTTAGATAGAAGTGATGGGAATAAATCTCCTATCCTCTCTATATCATGGTAAACCAGCTAGCTGATCACCCAGGTGTGATTTTCCACAGCAGTGCTTGCCCTATATCAACCTCAGAGGAGCTGGGGAGGGATACGTTACAGTGCCAAACGTATATCGGACTGGGGAGCAGGGATACCTTACAGTTCCAAGGCCGGAAAAAGAGTGATCCAGCAAGCTGCCCATTTTCTCTCTGACTCGCTGTCTGTCAGTCTGCCTGGTGCCTGACCATCTGTCTGTGTGTGTTTCCTTTGAAACCGTTCATCTGTTCCAGGCCGCTTGCGTCTCCTGCCGCCCTCCCTCGCCAGTCTCAGAGGAGCGACACGGACGATCCAGCCATGCTGGCCCTGTACGAGCAGCAAAGGAAGTTGGAGGACAACAAATGTCTGCTACAAGAGGTAGCGACGGAAAGAAAACTACAATGTCGGTCCTTTAGGCAGCATTTCAGATCATGAATACAGAGGCGGTAATGGCAACGATGTTGCTAGAGCTCGTGGGAGATGTAGTTTCACGTTCTCCCACTTCCTTTTCCATCGTGCTTCCAGCTCGCTCGCATTGAACAGGAGCTCAGGGAGAGTCTGAGCAGGGAGGTGGAGAGGCAGCGAGAGCTGGATCACATGAGAGAGGAAGAGAACAGGGTTCGCTGGAGGAGTCTGTGCTACCTCAGCCTCAACCAGCGCATCGCCAAGTAGGACAGCTCACACAGATTTACCACCCACACCCACCGACGAACATGCGGGCAACACATTTACAGACGCACACAGACACGCACACACACACACACACACACACACTTAACACGCACAACCGTGGAATTGTATCAGCTTGTCGCTGCTGTGATGAGGAGGTGTTGATCATCTTCCGTCTGTGTCGTTTGATCGCAGGTCGTTTGTAACCAGCTACTACAGGAACTTCCCCATGCACATTTACTGTCTGCCCATCCAGAGTGGGGAGCACAAACAAAAGAAGAAGAAGACAAAGAGGAGGAAGAGATGACAGGCTGGGCTGAGGCCAGAGGACAGATTAAGGCATCATTCTGCTGCTAGTCATTTCTGACGGGATAATGATGTCATTACGCTAATCGTGTTGTATTTATTCCTTTATGAGCTTTAGCTAGACAATAAAATGAGTAGGTATTTTTCTTTGGTTACTCTCTTCTTTTTTTTATTA
Source organism: Protosalanx chinensis (assembly GCA_030340685.1). NCBI lineage: Eukaryota > Metazoa > Chordata > Actinopteri > Osmeriformes > Salangidae > Protosalanx > Protosalanx chinensis. The sequence continues at coordinate 428,761 of CM059335.1, read as the reverse complement.
CTTAGTATGGTTTGAAGACAGATGGATGTTAAACGAACATCATGAGAATCTATTATTGAGAAGTGTGGTTCACATTACATTTACATGAAGTCATTTAGCAGAAGCTCTTATCCAGAGCGACTTACAGCAAGTACAGGGACACTTGAGGCAAGTAGGGTGAAGTGCCTTGCCCAAAGACGAAACGTCATGTAGTCACAGCCGGGAATCAAACTCACAACCCTCCGATCAGGAGCCCAACACCTTAACCGCTGAGCGGTTACACCGCAACTACTGAGCGCATCAGCATATCGACTGGCACGGCACGATGAGGTCAAAACCCCACTAGAGACGGAAAACAGGATTCTGACAGGAGGAATAACCGCATTGTGGGCTCGCCCAGTGTAAGGCTGTGGAGCACGCCTGCTTCTAAGAAGTGGCTGGTTCGAATGCTCTGCACTCAGTTACATGGTCCATGACACCGGCCATTCACAAGGCGGTGTTCTTTACACCTGTGTGGGTTTCGACTGACAGCTGTGAAGCATTCCGCTAATCCTGGTCCAATCCACACTCACTTTGTCTCACTGACACCCAGCCTGTGTAGAGGATAGGGTGACTCACTGTCGGCACATATCACTGAGAGACTTCCTGGCTGACAGTATCATAAGACAAGATGCTTTTTATTTTTGAGATGACAAAACTACAGGGACGAAATGTATAGGATCACAACTTCAGTTTCACCTTGACAGCCAAAGATTGAAAACAGCAGGGAGAGAGTGAATGACGGTGAGACCAGGCTCACAATGCCCTCGCATATGTAACGTCCTACTCTGTAAGGGCGGGGCAGCCAACGCATGGATGTGTGACGTTATTGGATATCTGCATTCATGCATTCTGGGTTTGCCAAATGATGTAGGACATGCATGGAGGCCTTTGTAATCCACTGGACTGTCAAGTGACTAATGTGTAGCAGTGACTTTTCTTACCAGTAGAGGGAGTTGGCAACTTCTGACCTCCCCCACATCCTCCTGGTTGGTGTAATCACGGTACCTGATGATCATATGGAAAAGGTTAGTCTGTCTGCAGATAAGGAGCAACCCTACCCAGGGCCTACAAGTGATCAAACAAGGCTATATGTAAAGAAAAGAAGGCTGGACGTGGTTATAATGGAATGTGAATCCTTGTGATGTGAGCTACTTCTCCTATCAGTTTAAACTCGATAAATCATCATTAATTGATCTTTGTCTATCTTTATCATAAATGTTTTAAAAGTATTTAGCAGACTCGAAAATAATCACACAGAGAGTACTAACCCAGGACATCTTCGACGACCATTTAGGCTCTGCTATAATAATACTGATGATTAAACTAAATAACAATGCATGATGTGTTTCTCTCTGCATCCATCCCCAGACCAGAGCAACTGGAAAGTGCATTGAAAAGGTTGAAACCCTAGATTTAGAAACAGGGTCAGAGGGTAAAGGGCTGCCCCAGATCATCATCCCAGCATCCTCCATAGTCAAACACACACACACAGCCATCTTGGATATCCTCGGAGAAGAGACATTAATGCGGTGAGGTTTTTTATTTTTTATTCTCCCTTTAAATCTACCGTGGTCTGTCCACCGGGGATCTATTCCATGTGAAACATGACTTTCTGCATGTTAAGGCGATGCTTTGGTAGGAGCAGATGAAGCAGGTTGATCGGGGTTTAAAGCGATCGTTTTGGTTCACCGCTGGTGGGGGTTTTTGTCTGGGGGGACAAGAGAGGCTAGATCAGAGGCCCAACTCTGCCAGTCAGATTCAGCTAGAGAGGCTAGATCAGGCTGAGATCAGAGGAAGAGGAGCAGAAGGAGGAGGCCCAACTCTGGGGGGCTAGAGAGGCTAGATCAGATAGGGAAGGAGGCCCACCTCTGCCAGCAGACACAGATCCAGCTAGAGAGGCTGAGATCAGAGGCTGAGATCAGAGGAGGAGGAGGCCCAACTCTGCCAGCAGAGAAAGACCCAGCTAGCTGGAGCCTAACTCACCCAGCTACAGCTTAACCTCATCCAGCTACAGATCAGGTACCTCTGGCTTCAGCACCAAGTTAATAAGATCAGCCAGCCAGCAGCTCTTGCAGGTCATGTTTCGCTCTGATGTGTGTGAATATTCGCTAAGGATCATCTTTTCATGTAGTTTAGCGAGGCTCCTAAGCTAACGGCTGATGTCTGACTGGCTATATGACAGCTACACAGCTAGCTATGCTACATCTAGCCACTAGCTAACGATGTGATTGTCGTTATATATTTGTTCACTTGTTTCTATTCTTCAGTCTACAGCCTAGCGACAGACTGATAACTACCATACTTTCAGTTGCTGTAATGATATAAACACAGTTTCCTTAATCTCTCCCTACTTCTTGGTAGTTTTCAGCAGCTAGTTAGTTAGCTCCTTGGCTAGCTAGCCCGTTCACAGTGTCAGGCTGTGTTAGCATGTTAGCATCCCTCCTATATTAGCTGTTATTGTTATTATTATGATTATCCCTCCTATATTAGCTGTTCCTGCTTGGTGGAACGAGTTATAGTTTCCTATTTTCCGTTACTAAACAGTGTTGTTGTTTAAATATTCTGTTTTTATCCAAGTTGTCACCGTTAGTTAGTTGTGGATGCTAAGATGTAACCACAGAGTCAATGGAGCCTTAAACAGATGCTAAGTCTAGGTAGCACAGCTACCCTAATCAATGCCATTAATAATAATAATAATAATACATTTGATTTGTATAGCGCTTTTCAAGTTACTCAAAGTAACTTTACATACAATAAAATCATCCTAAAAGTTTCACATTAAAAACATATTAAACATTGACATAGTACATTCATCACATATTAAAAGCCTCTGCTTAAAAGCCTTTGTTTGGGTTCTAGCATAGCTAACTTAGCCAGTTGAAATGTGTTGGCCAGATATAAGTTAATTCTCTGGATCATTTGTGTGTTTATTTGTCGTATAGAGATGACTAGACACCGTTCTGGCTAGTTGTTTTAAATTTGTAGACCCCTGGAGTCATGATTAACTCCATATTTGACTCTTTTGGATCAACTTTTCTTTTTTGGGGCTTATGGTCGTATTGAACCGTTAGAAATAGTTGTTGAGATCGTATGTCCTTCACAATATCCGTGTGATCTCTGTCACTATCTGTTGTGATGTGTTGTCAGGACCCTGGGCTCTGTGTTTAGGTTTCATCTGTCAATCTGAGGTTATTACCTGTGGTTGATTTCCTCACATCAGTCAGTCCTGTAGGCAGGTGTCTGTATGCTGGTGTTTGGGTACAGTAGTCTGGCGTAGATTTTCTATTCATCGTTGAGGTTCCCAGCGAAGGGATATTGATCTCTCAATCTGTGAGTAGTGGGGGTTTAAATATCCTCATCTGTTCTGTTCATTGTTTCATATTTGAAACTATACGGTCACTTGTGTTCATGGAAGGTTTTGATGTGTTTTCTTTCATGTCAAGGTACCTCAGAATCAGAATGGGTTTTATTCGCTATGCAAGATTAACAAACATAGAATTCATTGTGGCAGAAATGAGCAAACATAGAACATATGTGACATACATATAGTGTAAACAGTGGTGCAAGAATCACAGTAGCAAGTTTTTATAGTGTTGTGTGCTAAAGTGGCAGAGTGCATTGGGACTCGCATCGTTGATGTGTAGATCTGTGGGTGTGCTGGCCCAAAGCCACAGTATATGAAGTACATGTTTACTCACAGACACAATCCTATATGCAAGATGCACTAACAAGTTGTATATTCATTGCTGCTCCAGCCTCCCATTACCAATCTAACCGCAACTTTAAACTACCAGACAAATCCAAATGCGTCAGATAAATGTAAACGTTGAGCTGATGATGATGCGTGTGTAATAGCACACCGTATGTGGAGGATGTTACGTGAACAGGAGCTCGGTAGCCAGAGAGCCCATGAGGGTGGGTGTATGTGGGGAGGGGGATTGATTGAGTGATGAGTAGGTTGAAAGAGTGGATGGAGGAAGCCTTCAGTGTCCATATATAGGATAGTCCTGTCAGTCTTACCTCTTGATAGGCGGACAGACAGACAGACAGGTAGACACACAGACGGGGGGCGTCCAAGTCCCTTTTTCTCCATAAAACCTTAACAAAATCCCTCAATTCTCTGCAGACACCAGCCCCTATGCCATCACCCTGGCACAGCTGTGAAAAGGACCCCCACAGCCTCTGGGCAGAACAGCCAGGGGGTCCTGGCCCCCGGCCCCCGGCCCTGGGCCTGAGCGGAGCACTCGGCTGTAATTCTCTCCCTTTCTCCCCCATTGCAGGTGACATACAGCATGTATACTCCCACAACAAGAAAGAAGTTTGTAGAGGGGGTCGAAAGTGACTACCCAGATGAGAGCATATACTACGGCCAGCCCTCCATGTTCCCTCACCGCTCAGAGAAAGACGTAAGTTTCCTTCTAGTACGTTCAAATCCCCATCCATACCCCCCTCCTCCTCCCCCCACCCACCCCCTCCCACTGCAGATAAGCAGAGACCTTCCAGCTGCGTTGGTGTCAGTCTCCCTAAAGGTCTGTCACCTCCTGCCATGAGCGCTGGCCGAGCCAGCCTAGCCCCCCCCTGCTCCCCTACTGTGTGGTCAGGTGTGTGGCTGTCTGGTCTCCCTGGCTGTGGAGCTCAGAGAGGAAGAGGGACTGCATTCTCTCCCCCACCCCCCGTCTTCTGATCTCAGTCCCAGCCTGGCAGCCAACAAAGGCTCTGCTGTGTGGGCGTTGTGGATCTATCCAGGGGCTGGTCCATGTGTGCTTTCAGGGTTAGGCCAGGTCAGGTTAGAGCTGCCCACCAGACGCTGGTCTGGGGATGGGGGAGTGTAGCAGCAGGCTGTCCTGGAGGTCAGTCTGCTGGTGTGGATAAGGTGCAGGGGGGTCAGGTGGCTGTGCTGGAGGAGCCTGAAGAGAAATGGCACCGTGGTGCTCTGCTGTTGGACAGTCCTGGTCAGCACACCTCACACCTCAGCCATTAGGTCTGAGCTGCTGCCTGGATCTGAGGCTGGAGAAGGAGGAGGTCATCTCAGTAACCTCACATCGCTTCCACTGCTGTGGCTCAGGTTAAAGCTTGTGACTAACGTGTGTGTGTGTCCCTGTGTCTGTGTGTGTGTGTGTCTGTCTGTCTTTTGTCGTCCCGCAGATGCTGGCGTCTCCATCCCCGTCGTCGTCAGGTCAACTGTCGCAGCTCGGAGCCAGTTTATACGGCCCACAAAGTAAGCATGCACACCTTGAGTATGACACGTAGCGGGGGGAAGGCCTGTGGGCAGGTGTGAGGGGGCTGTTGCCTTGGTTACCCGACAAAAGGTGCCTGGAGAGTCATCGTGAGAGAGAGAGAGAGAGAGAGAGGGTGAGAACATCATGAGGGGAGTTGTTGCACCTTTTCAGGCCAAAACTGAAGCTAGCAATCCATAACCAACCTACGAGCTCACGAAGGAAAAGAGTAGGGCAGCATTGAACAATAGATACAAATAACATGATAATAATATTAATAATAATAGAAGTAGCAGTAAGCTGTCAGCGAGGCCTCTGTGACCCTGCTGTGATTGGTTTTAAGGACTGCCACGTGTTTGACTGTGTGTGGCACTTCCTGTCCAGGTGCACAAGGCTTTCCTATGAGGGGCATGAACAACAACACTCCTCAGCTGAACCGCAGTTTACCACAGCAGGGCTCCCAGCTGCCCAGCCACGTGCCCCCCACGACGGGGGTGCCCACCATGTCCCTCCACAACCCGCCCTCGCCAAGCAGGTACGGCCCCTACCACCGAACCAAACGCACCCGTGTTTGTGACTAGTAGTCTAATCTAGCGGATTGAATTGAGACATTTGTTCTGGTGACGTTCCCTGATCTCTCGCGTTCCCTCTGCCAGGGGGATTTTGCCGATGAGCAACAGGAACATGCTGAACCACAACCAGGTTGGAGGGGGCCAGGCGGGGCCGGGGATGGGGGGTGGAAGGACCAACAGCATGGGCAGTTCGGGCCTGGGGAGTCCCAACAGGAGCTCTCCCAGCATCATCTGTATGCCCAAGCAACAGCAGTCACGGCAACCGTTCACCATCAACAGGTACACACATACGTGCGCTCACACACACACACACACATCAGATAGAGTGTTATCGCTCCATCGTCCGTTTGATGTGTAACATGAGTGTTTTGTGTTTCAGCATGTCCGGGTTCGGTATGAACAGGAATCCAGCGTTCGGGATGAACAACTCATTATCTACCAACATCTTCAATGGCACAGGTGACACACACACACACTCTCACACACACACACACACACACACACACACACACATCCAGCGGTACAGTTTAGCTGCAAGGCTGTCCAGCTGCTCTTCTTCGGAGTGTAACTGTTGGTTGTGTGTGTGTGTGTGTGTGTGTGTGCGTGCAGACGGCAGCGAGAACGTGACAGGGCTGGACTTGTCGGACTTCCCGGCGCTGGCGGACCGAAATCGAAGAGAAGGAAACCCCACACCTCTCCTAAACCCTCTGGCAGGGCGGGCCCCCTATGGTGAGTTGCGTGCGTGTGATCAAGAGGGGAAGATACCATTCGGGCGAGGGGCGGGGGGTGGGGGGCTGGGTGCTGGGGTTGGGAAAAGCATGCATTTCAACGTTTGATATCGCTAACATACTTCCCTGAAGATTCGCTATACTATCCCTCACCAGTTGGCATGGTGACCAAGCCGTCCAGCGAACAGAGCCAGGACTTCTCCATCCACAACGAGGACTTCCCCGCTCTGCCTGGCCCCAACTACAAGGACGCCACGTCAGCCAGCGACGACAGCAAGACGGTCAGCCGCCCTCTCTCTCCCACACCCTCTGCTCACTTCCTCTCTACTCTCTTTTTTTCTGTCTCTCTCGCTCGGTGTTTTTTCCCTCTACTTTTTCCTCTCGCACATTCTCTCACTTCGTCGTTTTACACACTCACTTTCGCTCCCTCTCATACTGACCGGACTGTGTCTCTCCTCTCCTCTCTCTCTCTTTCCCTCTCCCTCTCTCTCTCTCTCTCTCTGCAGAATCTGAACTCTTCAGGCAAGAGCTCGTCCGGAACAGACGGTCCCAAGTTCCCCGGAGACAAGGGTTCCACGGCGCCTAGCAACAACCAGCAGAAGAAAGGAATCCAGGTGCTACCCGATGGTGAGCGTCCTGTCCAATCACAAACCAGCGCTCCGCAGCACACGACCCACCTCAAACGGATAAACTACAAAAACAAACTGTATGTTTGTGTGCATAACAATAACATCATTGTGTGTGTGTGTGTGTGTGCGTGCGTTCGCCCAGGCCGCGTGACGAACATTCCCTCAGGGATGGTAACAGACCAATTTGGGATGATCGGCCTGCTAACGTTCATCAGGGCGGCGGAGACGGACCCCGGCATGGTGCACCTGGCCCTGGGCAGTGACCTCACTACCCTGGGCCTCAACCTCAACTCGCCTGAGTAAGTCTACCTCACACCCTCCGGCCATCCCTCCCAGACACTCCAGTCAGCAGTTTCCTCTCGCGTGTTTGTGCGTGTGTGCGTGTGTGCGCGCTAGAGAGATCACTGTTAAGCCTCTGATGTCTCGCTAATCCTGGTGTGCCCCAGAGCGCCTTGCTCCGCCCCCGTTAGATCACCTGCACCACTGATAGAGGTCAGCATGTGACTAGTAGCCAATGGGAGCTGAGGCTGCTGTGTCAGGCCAGATGGAGGGGTAGACTGACGTCCCCCCGGAAGGTGTCATGTTTGGTTGGTGTGTGCGGTAGGACTGCGGCAGGGCTGAATGACAGGCTTAACTCTGTGCTCTGTTCCACAGAAACTTGTATCCCAAGTTTGCGTCTCCGTGGGCCTCGGCTCCATGTCGACCCCAGGACATCGGTGAGTTTTCCTGCCCAGGCAGGGTGCTCTAGAGCTGGGGGAGAAGGGAATCAGAGATTCCCTCTTCGGGCTGGAGGTTCCTAAAAGCTTCCTTAAAGTGGCTCGTCGTGATATTGACTAAAAAAAGTTCCTCTCTACCGCCTCTCTTTTCAGATTTCCATGTTCCATCTGAGTATTTAACCAACATTCACATAAGGGACAAGGTAGGTGCTTGCCAACACAATACATTTAAACTCAACAAACTTAACAAAGCATTAAAAATAGGATAAAGGAATAAAGGATAAACCCTTTGTACCATATTTTCCAACGTTATTATTCTAAGAACAGTTGGAGCTCTAAACTGGTTTTAGTGGCACATATCTTCTGAAACCTTTCTAGTCGAACGGCCTCTTCAAATTGAATAAAAACACCTAACACCTAAAAATCAAAACACCACCTAAAAATCAAAACACCACCTAAAAATCAAAACACCACCCTGTAGAGTCAACACAGTCAGCGATGAATTCCCCTGGTCTTTCATCGATGTGGATTCTCGTGAGACGAAACGACACCTTAACTCTGCGTTAAGTTGTCCAGCTGCAACATTGCAGTGGAGGAAGGTGACTCAGGGATGTTTCCCGGACGCGTTTCCCCACCCTGAGCTGCATGTAAACGGATGCGGATGAGCTGACCTCCCCTGGCAGGACCGAGCGGTCTGGTTTGGGGACCAGCTAACGGTGTGATGTGTTCTGCCCTGTCCTGTGTGCACTAGTGACAGCCAGTCAGCTGGTGTCTCAGCAGGGGGGATAGGTGTAGGCCTGTAGGACTGGGCATCTCGGCAGAGTTGAGTGGAAAACCCCTTTCTATTGGCATGACTAGACCTTAAGGGCTCTGATTCATCGTGTTGCTGCTGGGTTTGCTGTTGTTTGCGAGGCAGACCGCTGCCTCTGAGCTGCTGCTGGGGCGTGTTGCTGACTTGAGAGGGCGGGTGGGCCGGAGAGAGAGCGACTTTCAGCTCATCCTTTCTACCTTTCTCCCCCCCCTGCTCCGCCTCTCTCTTGTCTCTCTGTCCTCCCTCTCCCTCCTTCCTGTGTGTAGCTGGCTGCTATCAAGCTGTCGAGGTATGGCGAGGACCTGCTGTTCTACCTGTATTACATGAACGGAGGAGACCTGCTGCAGCTGCTGGCCGCAGTGGAACTGTGAGTATCGCCACGGCGCTCGCTCTCTCGCCCTCTACAGGACAACGGAGGCACTGGGTGTAGTTCGGATTCAGTCGGCTCAAACTCTTGTCCTTCGGACCGGTTCGCTTCAGACGTGTAACCCGTAGCCGTCCCGTCCAATCAGGTTCAACCGGGATTGGCGGTACCACAAGGAGGAGCGCGTGTGGATCACGAGAGCCCCGGGCATGGAGCCCACGCTGAAGACCAACGCCTATGAGAGGGGCACGTACTACTTCTTCGACTGTCTTAACTGGAGGAAGGTGGCCAAGGTAAAAAAAAAACACCCACCAAACCTACTGACACGTGATAATGATAGTAATAATAATACCTAATTTACCACATACTGTCTGTGAGCGGGTTGGAGAGGGATTTGAGTGTTTCCGGAAGGAATGAGTGTGTTTGAGAGGCAGAGTTTGTGTTTGTGAGAGAGAGAGGGCGAGAGGGCGAGAGGGCGAGAGAGAGAGAGAGAGAGAGAGCGTTTACAGGAGAGACATACTGACATGCTTTTTTCTCCATCAGGAGTTCCACCTGGAATACGACAAGCTAGAAGAGCGTCCTCACGTTCCCTCCACCTTCAACTACAACCCTGCCCAGCAGGCCTTCTAAGATTGGCTGACTGGCTGTCCAATCCCACCCACGCCCCACAAGGGAGTGGCTGTCCTGGTCCGTCACTCAGCGAATCCCTCGACCGCAGCAGCTGCAGAAACTCCTGTGATTGGCTCAGGCTCCAATGGTTTTTATTCCTTCCTTAACGACAGATCGGCCAATCGGGACTCAAGATAGGCCAACCTCCTCCGCCATTTTGGCTCGGAGAGGGGCCCGCCGCCCCCCCCAGAACGATGTGCTGCCCAAAAACAGACGCTTTCTTTTAACATTTTTTTTTGTTTTCTTTTCCTCCTCTCTCTCTCTCTTCCTTTCCCCCATTTTTGTTTTGTTGTCGTTTGAACATTCAGACTTCGGTTTACGCCTCCTCGCAAACGAACAAACATAAACGAGGCTAGACAATGGACATCACCATCACATACTCACACCAAGCTGTACATACACACTCAGTTCCACCCCCAGATCTACCTAAAAACTCTTAACAGTGACAGAATCTTCCCAGTTTCTATGGTGTTCAGAGACAATAACACGGAAAATCCAAAACTTCACAATTTTCCTACCTTCCAATACCACAGGCAAACAAAACAGACTTAAGAGGCCAGGTGAAAATGCAATGTTCATTGTAGCACTATTTCGTAATAAAAGAACACAAAAGATGTTTGTGGATTCCTTATGTAACAACACACCACAATTTAAAAGGCCAGAAAGACAAAAGCAGCTCTGAACAAGCACACATCTTTTTTCTTACTTTCTTTCTTCCTTCCTTTATTTCTCCCTCCTTTCATCCTCCTGTTTCCGCTCCTCTCACCCCTGAATGCCTCTCCCCCTCTCTGGTACAGAGCAGAGAGCCCCCCCCCCCCCCCCCCCCCTCTGTGTGGGAGACAGCAGGTCTTCGTTCCTGGATGAGCCACCACTGTCATCCGTTGTTACGATTTTGTAATAGATGTGTACATTTTGTTTCTTTTTTTTACGTTTTCTTGGGGAAGTCACACACAAAAAAAGACATGTATGTACGAATGTGTATATATTATATATATGACATCTATTTTGGAGAAGTAAAAATGCAAAAACGAAAAACTTAAAAGAAGAGAAAAAAGGTTTGCCATGCTGTACCTCGTTTTTAGGAGGTCGGCGTCGGACGCAATACAGACCCGTAGGGGGCGCTGTCAGCCAGGGTGTTCTGGACCTAGCTGACCACGGGCCATGCCTAAACACCTGACCTGACAATTGGACAACAACAATAACAATCACAACGACAACACAACACAACTAGAGCCAGACGCTGAGTGAGCCATGGACGCCCACACCCATGTTCCCCGTGTGGAGGGATGTGACCGGAGCAAGAGGACTGAGGCACTTTGACGTTTGGCTGTTTTCAACGGCAGCTTTTCATAGGAAAAGAAAAACAAATAAAAAAGAAAAAAATTATGATAACGAGAACCAACTGATTTTGTATTTTGTAATGAAGTCGTTATCCTGTCCCAGGGTGTCTGCTCTGTGATTGGCTTTTTCTGACAGCTTGTGTCTGGAGTTGGCTGGATGTGTGCGGAATTGATTTTAAATTGGCTTTACTGTGTATTTTGATTGAAATGGAGATGTGTGAGTGGTCAAGAGAAAGTCATGACTTTAAAAATGTATCTCTTTGATTTGGTCTTATTCTAAGCCATCTTATTAACGCTACCTAAAATACAAGACCATATGAAAGTCCATTCTTTGGCCAGTGAAGAGCAGTTGGACTTGCAATGGAGAACTACCAGAGAGTGAAACCCCTCTTATTTTCATGAGGCCCACTTGATTAAAGAAGCCTTTTAGGTTCGAGTTGGTCCATGTAGCTATTCAAGAGCGAGAGCCAACCCGAAGAAATAATACAGGCTACTCATTGTTCTGCGAACCGATTGCGAATATTTGCAATTAGGCAAAAGCGAAATAAAGTTACTGTTTCTCTGGGGCGTAATAACTCACTGTGAACTTCTTCGAAAAAGCAGACCCACTTTCCGGTGGTGCAGCGGGCCAGAAAAAAAAGCTGGCATAGTGCAGAGCTGAAAACTACACAGAGACAATAACTTTACCAGAAGCCTTGTGTGTCGGTCGAAGATTTGTTGCTCCTCCATCCCTCCGGAGACCAAGGTGAGAGCACTCAAAATATGATATGGTAATAAAACCGCTCCTCAATATAAAATATGGACACAATAAACGCATGAGAGGGAGAGTATTCATCTTAAGGGAGTTCGGTCAGGCCATCAATAGTCTTTAAGATTTACAGTCTTTAAAAAGAAAAACGGAATATTGTTTTAGACACCCAAATCTCAGCTGAATATCTAACAAGGTTCCTAATATTTGAGGGTTGAGGAGGTGGACTGCCTGGACCAGCAGCAGGTCACACTCAGACATACAAACCAAAACACAAACACACATCTCTCTCAAACCAACTCACTGTTCCGTATACATGATATACATTCAGATTCAGAATACTTTATTGATCTGCAGGAGATGGGACATCCTATTTCACAGGCAATCTTCTGTCCAGTGTGTGGTGATGAGAGCTATCTGAAGAGGGCTGTGCAGAAAACATCTTGACCCACATAGCCAAGTCCCAGCTGCAGACAGGAAAGCTCTTCACTCCTGAAAGACAGCGACAGAACACAGGCCAAAGTTTTCCCAAGAGGGCAAGGCCCAATCTCAGGGCACAGCCACAGCTGAAATAGAGCAGAATACAATCAACTAGAAGAGTCTACAGTGCAATACCAGATATACAGTTACCTTAGTTGTTGTGCCTAGGGCAGCCAAATGGCTAGCAGCTGCACTGGGCTCTTTAGTCAAGGTTAAGGGCCTGGTTTCCGGAGTCTTCCGATAGTGTACTGTTGTGATGGTAACACAACCCTGCTGACAGGATTTACTAGCCTGTTGACTATTGCTGAACAGTGCCAATGGATTATAGGCGATATCACATCCTCTTCTGTCAGACCTTCCTTACACATGACCAAAATCAATAACAGAATTCACACAAGGGCACACATTGCGTCCGTCTTCGTCCACCAAACACACAGCCATGCCGTGTTCCATTTGCTCCCTCTCCTCTCACCCCTATGACACCCCCTGTAGATGTGTCAGAGTACAGTCTGTCTGTCTGGCAGGTTCATAATAACTGTTAACCCTTGAGGAAAGGGGCTGCTCTCCTGATCCTGGTTATGACTGATGGAGAGTTGGAGGTGAGCGGTCACTATGAAAAGGAATAATCATGGAAATGATTGTAGCAGGTACCTATTCCAAGTGCATATTCTTAGACTGGCCAGAAGAGATGGCAATAATAGCGCTCACATATTTTTTTTTTTTTTTTTTTATATATATATCTGGATGTAGGATAAAGCCTAATCTCTGTATTTGTGCTAAACTGTGATGTCACATCCTCTTGTGAAATGCTTCTTTGTGATGAGTGGGGAAAATTGGTTTAAGAGACTAAAACCCAGATAATAAACGTTCTTCATCCAGGTGAGGTTATCCTGACTCAACAGGTCCTCTGTAGTCTGATTACCCCCAGAGTGGACGGACTCTGACAGAGCGGTTAGTGCTCTGGCCTCCCAGCAAGGAGATCATGAGTACGAATCTCAGGTTCGACCATGTTCTCTCTGGGTGGAGTCTGCATGTCCTCCCCGTGTTACCGTGGGTTCTCTCCGGGCACTCCGGCTTCCTCCCACCGTTTAAGACATGCACGTGGTAGGTTAATTGGATATTGTGACAACAGAATTGACCCTCGTATACAGCAAAAAGTAGGATAAAAAAATAAAATTTAAAATGAGCCCTTATTGAAGTTGAATCGGTTGTTAGTAGACCACGTTAAATTTGTTCCTCCTGATAGTCTTACTGGCTCACCATCCACTAGGCTCGCTGCCAGAGCTTCGGCCGAGAGAGCAGTCTCTCTCCGGCCAGTCGGAGGCTGTCCGTGCGGCGTATTGGAGCCAGTGAAGACAGAAGCGCGCATCATCCATGACGAGGGCACATATTTGCTCAGAACCCCCGTGCTATTTCAGCATTAAGAGGCTTACCTAATCCCAGATGCAACATACAATTTCAACAAAGTCCAAATCTGGATGGAGCGTCGAGTTATGCATCAGAAACCTCATGCGTAAGAGGAGGGGGCAGGGCGCACACTGGTGACTCCGCTTTTGCCAAGTTCTCCTGACACCGGGCGGCAGACCACAGAGATAGAGAACAGAGAGAGTGGCAAAGGGAAGTTTTGAGGAGGAAATAGCTCTTATTTGGGGCTTCCTATCGGTCCGACCGGAGATACCCAGACGCGCCCATCTCCATCAAGCCATTTTCATCCATGCGGCCAGCCTGACGCGCGGAGAGGGAAACGATGGCGAAGATGAGGGTCTCCTACGAGTACTCGGAGGCTGAAGATAAGAGCATTCGACTGGGACTCTTCCTGATCGTGTGCGGGATCCTCTCCCTCTTCATCCTGGGCTTCTGCTGGCTCAGCCCCACCCTCCAGAGCCTGCAGAGCCAGCCGTCCAACTGTACCGTGGTGGCCGTGCTCCGTCCCGAGGAGACGTTCGAGTGCGTGTTCACCTGCGGGGCAGACTGCAAGGGGACCTCGCTGTACCCCTGCCTGCAGATCTTCGTCAACAACTCCGAGTCCGGCTCCGTGGCTCTGCTGCACTTCGACGAGCAGCAGCTGGTGCTCAATCCGAAGGTGAGTCGCCTCCTTCCCGGGCGAGCATCTCGTCTTAGTCCCCCTGCAGGGGGGATAGGAGAAGGATCCTGGTTCATCATGGGGCAAAATGAGACCACATGCTGAAGGAAGAGCAAAATTAATGTAATACTTTTTTATACAGCCTTGGCCAGACTTTAAAACCAGATTTTGTTTGTAATAACACCAAGCCAATATTACCTTTATTACTGATATATTGTGTTTAAACGTTTTACTGTTTGACAAGTTGAACTTTCACAAAGTCAAAATCATCACAGCGTGGTGCAGCTGAGTCCTATTGAGGCAGGCAGGATACATGAAAGGACCCCAAAATACGGAAAAATATGAATGAAGGTGTGTAAGTGTGTGTGTGTGTGTGTGCGTGTGTGCGCGCACGTTTGAAGGGGTACTGTACTGCAGCTCTTTTTTAACAAACACTTCAAATAATAGAACACACTGAAGTGATCACATAGTGTCAATTCTACCATCTGGCATTCACACCCCCTTTTGTCACCCCTCCCCCCCCCCTTCCTTTATTGATTCCCCCAAACTCCTTCCCTTTCTGTCCCAGCACTCCCCAACCCTCCATCCTCACCGCCTCACCCCCTCACATCACCGCCTCACCTTTTCCTCACCCCCAAACCTTCCCTTCCCTCCCCTCTGTCCCTCGCTAACAGACCTCAATCCACCAACGTCACACCCTCATCCCCTCTTTCCCTGGCGCTATGGTAACCACACAGCACCCTCCTCTCCCCAACCCCCCTGTCACATCTCTCTATATTTGCTGGGCTGCCATGGCAACGGCCTGGAGCGGCCATGGTAACGGTCGGCAGACGTAGCTGCACGTGTCGGAGGGAGGCGGGAGGCTGCTCCCCTGGTCCACACCCATGTCTGGCTAGATGGCAGCGTTTGGAAGATATAAATACAGGACAAACACTCCTCACAAAATAAAAGAGGCAATCGTTCTCAGGACGCATGGGAGGCAATTTCTCGGGTGGCTGTGTGACCATGAAAGGGGCTGAATCTGTAGACATAAAAGGATGCCGTGTGTCCATACTTTGGCCTCAAAGGGGGGCGGGGCTTGTTTCAGTTCTAACTGAGGGGTTTTTCTTTGTCGTGACTAAGGATTGTGGGACTGTTACAACTTCCACACGTGACTTGCTCTTCAAACAGCTGATATTGATTGTTGCGTGCGTTTGGGACTTGTGCGTGTGCGAACCTCGGTTTGATAGGAACTGATTAGGTAGTCGGTGAAGAGTGTGGAAGTGAAGGTAAAAAGCTGTCATGGACCAAAGCAGCCTCTTAGTCACTGAGGAACCCTCAGGGATTTGTTAACTGCCAACACACACATGCAGCATTGTAAATAGGAGGCCTGCTGTTTTCCTGCATCTCTTAAAGGGAGCTGAGTAGTTTGTCTGAGGGGTGGAGGAGGAGGAAACAACATGTGATTAGAGAGATCTGGAGGAAGCACTTCATTAGAGAGGGTACCAGGGTCAATGTTCTGTCCTAATAACGCTTTCATTGATTAGACCGCAGAGGAGGGAACTTGTGGATGGTGCGTGTAGGGGGTGTGCGTGTACGGGTGTCTGTGTACGGGTGTGCGTGTCTGCTTGTGTGTTCCAAGGGTGGGGGGCTGGAGAGACTGGGGTGGGGGGGTGGAGAGACTGGGGTGGGGGGGTTGGAGAGACTGGGGTGTGGGGGTGGAGAGACTGGGTGGGGGGGTGGAGAGACCGGGTGGGGGGGTGGAGAGACTGGGTGGGGGGGGGGGGGTGTGGGGGTTGAAGCACCATTAGGGGGAGTGGAAACGATGGCCTTGTAGTTGAAGAGGGGCATGAAGGGTTGGCTATAGACTTGATTAGACTTGATTAAATGATAATTGCAGACAATGACCATCGCTCGGCTGGGACTGGGACAGTCTGCGCTGTCCATGACCAGCCGGGCAGGACAGAGAGAAGAGGACAGGAGGACAGGGGGACAGGGGGACAGGGGGACAGGGGGACAGGAGGACAGGGGGACAGGGGGACAGGGGGACAGGAGGACAGGAGGGCAGGGGGACAGGGGGACAGGGGGACAGGAGGACAGGAGGGCAGGGGGACAGGGGGACAGGGGGACAGGAGGACAGGAGGGCAGGGGGACAGGAGGGCAGGGGGACAGGAGGACAGGAGGACAGGGGGACAGGAGGGCAGGGGGACAGGAGGACAGGGGGACAGGAGGACAGGGGGACAGGAGGACAGGAGGACAGGAGGACAGGAGGACAGGAGGACAGGGGGACAGGAGGACAGGGGGACAGGAGGACAGGGGGACAGGAGGACAGGAGGGCAGGGGGACAGGAGGACAGGGGGACAGGAGGACAGGAGGACAGGAGGACAGGAGGACAGGGGACAGGAGGACAGGGGGACAGGAGGACAGGGGGACAGGGGGACAGGAGGACAGGGGGACAGGAGGACAGGGGGACAGGAGGACAGGAGGACAGGGGGACAGGAGGACAGGGGGACAGGAGGACAGGGGGACAGGAGGACAGGGGGACAGGAGGACAGGAGGACAGGAGGACAGGAGGACAGGGGGACAGGAGGACAGGAGGGCAGGGGGACAGGAGGACAGGAGGGCAGGAGGACAGGAGGACAGGAGGGCAGGGGGACAGGAGGACAGGAGGACAGGAGGACAGGGGGACAGGGGGACAGGAGGACAGGAGGACAGGAGGACAGGAGGACAGGGGGACAGGAGGACAGGGGGACAGGAGGACAGGAGGACAGGAGGACAGGAGGACAGGGGGACAGGAGGGCAGGGGGACAGGAGGACAGGAGGACAGGGGGACAGGAGGGCAGGGGGACAGGAGGACAGGAGGGCAGGGGGACAGGAGGACAGGAGGGCAGGGGGACAGGAGGACAGGAGGACAGGGGGACAGGAGGACAGGGGGACAGGAGGACAGGAGGACAGGGGGACAGGAGGGCAGGGGGACAGGAGGACAGGAGGGCAGGGGGACAGGAGGACAGGAGGGCAGGGGGACAGGAGGACAGGAGGACAGGGGGACAGGAGGACAGGAGGACAGGGGGACAGGAGGGCAGGGGGACAGGAGGACAGGAGGGCAGGGGGACAGGAGGACAGGAGGGCAGGGGGACAGGAGGACAGGAGGGCAGGGGGACAGGAGGACAGGAGGACAGGAGGGCAGGGGGACAGGAGGACAGGAGGACAGGAGGGCAGGAGGGCAGGGGGACAGGAGGGCAGGAGGGCAGGGGGACAGGAGGGCAGGAGGGCAGGAGGGCAGGGGGACAGGAGGGCAGGAGGGCAGGGGGACAGGAGGGCAAGGGGCCCCAGGGGTCTCTGCTAGGTTTATGAACAAGGGAAGGAAAGATGTGAGGACACGGACAAGAAGTGGAGTGAAGGAGCAGATGGAGGAAGCAGCTGAACGAAGGTCTGTGTCATCCGCAGTCTTAGTAGTCGGTTGGTCTCAGGGGGTCAGTTGACCTTTTGAAGAACGTGGTAATGAGAGCAATGCCTCCTGGGAAGTTGGGGTCGTAATGACTTGATTAAAGCACCTGTGGAACCGCTGAGTGATGTGACATTAGAACGGGACCGCACACGCACTAACTTTCTCTACCACACACACTCTTATACTCTTGTTGCCTGTACCACTCACACACACACACACACTGTCTGCCTTGACCACACACACACATACATCATCTGGTTTGGAGCGCCTCACACATTCACCAATCACAGAGCAGTCTCCTTTCCATCCCCATCTGACGTTAAATCATCGTCATGGAAACGCTATGAAGCAGGACTGGCTGTTGATGATGTTGAAGCAGACAGACAGACAGACAGACAGATAGATGCTACTATATCAAAGCTGACATAAGCAGGCAGATTCACGCGCACACACACCCAGTTCACACATACACACACATTCTAAAATAACTAGTGTGTGGAGGTTGAAATGAGACCCTGTTGTGTTGATCCATACTCTAAATGGTCCATTGGCCGTGCCCTGCCTTGTTACTTAGCCTCAAAGTGACAAGTAGCAGAGAGCAATTTGTTCTCTATCTCAACAAAGCTGAAGTCTTTCCAAAAACAAAATGGGATTGTAAAAGACAATGTTAGAGTGCCCTGATCCACGCCTGACTGAGCATGTCCGTGTGTGTGTGGGTGGGTCTGTGTAAGCGTGGTCTCTGTCAAACCTGACAAACAACGAAACTGAACTTCGTCTTCAATCAGAGCACTGTTCCGTCTAATGTTTCCTCAGGAAATGGGTGACCTTTAACCTTGACACCAGGTTAACCTTGACACAAACACACAGGTACGACACACGTACAGGAATAAACACACACACACAAAAACAAGCAGGCGCACATGCATATTTGAACACACACAGGCAGGTGCGCGCACACACAGGCAGATAAACAGAGAGGTGGTTCAGTGTGACCACAGTTTAATTACAGCCTGATGGATGGAGAGCAGAGTGTGTGGGGAATCAGGTTCACATCACAGACTCTCACCAGTCTCACGACACAGACACAATACACTCACGAAGTTAGTACCAGGAAATTGAGATGGCTATCGTGTACGAAGTCCGCATTTTTAAAGTGCGCAAAGTCTAAAGTGCCTCGTCGTGTGTGCGTGCACACGCACACATTCTGCGCACACGCACCAACAGACGCACACAAACTGTCTTTTAAGTCCAGAATGAAATCCTGCCGTCTCCTTCCTCCCATCTGTCTACCTCCCGTCTTTCCACCAGTCTGGGACTCGTAAGAGGGAGAGAGGGACCATTCAAATTGGCTTCTGAAGAGAAGAGAGACGGGCAGAGATTAGGATCGTTGGGGATTATATTCCAGATGTCTCAGTCTGTGTTCTTCTGTCTGTCCGTGTCTCCTCCCTCCCAGAATCCCTCTTGTTTTAGAGTCAACTGGAAATAACCAGATGACTGGGGTGTGTGCGTGTGTGCGTGTGTGTGTTTATGCGTGGTTATCAACTGTTGATAGTCTCCAGTATCTGTGCTGTATATCACAGACTCAGATGTACCTCAGAGCCCAGTGTGTGTACACACTGTCTGCTGGGCGCTCATGGGATTTCTCCATCTGATGTGATTCGTGCCGCTGGCATTTATGGTCTTTTCTTAATGTTGCGAGTTTGTGTGTGAGAGAGAGAGAGAGAGAAAGAAAGAAAGAAAGAAAGAAAGAAAGAAAGAGAAAGAAAGAGAGAGAGGAAGCATAGCAGCGTTGGCTGAGAGAAAAAAGTAATTTGGTCTCTCTTTTGGTTTTCGTTTGAATCCATTTGAATGGATGACGTTGGAGTCCACTTCCATTTTCCACGGGGTCACTCGCTTCAGACTGGACTGCCCTGCCTGCTCCTGTGTGCGGTAGAGAGGTCATGTTGACGAGTGTCTGCCTAGTGTCATCCGGAATACGCTTAACCTCTGGCAAATGAAGGGGTCTTTCCTCCTTCTTAAGGGTGGAGGGAGGGAGGGAGGAGAGGCTGGAGGGAGGAGAGGCTGGAGGGAGGGAGGGAGGGAGGAGAGGCTGGAGGGAGGGAGGAGAGGCTGGAGGGAGGAGAGACTGGAGGGAGGGAGGGAGGAGAGGCTGGAGGGAGGGAGGGAGGGAGGAAAGGCTGAAGGGAGGGAGGAGAGGCTGGAGGGAGGGAGGGAGGGAGGGAGGGAGGAGAGGCTGGAGGGAGGGAGGAGAGGCTGGAGGGAGGGAGGGAGGGAGAAGAGGCTGGAGGGAGGGAGGAGAGGCTGGAGGGAGGGAGGAGAGGCTGGAGGGCGGGAGGGAGGGAGAAGAGGCTGGAGGGAGGGAGGAGAGGCTGGAGGGAGGGAGGAGAGGCTGGAGGGCGGGAGGGAGGAGAGGCTGGAGGGCGGAAGGGAGGGAGGGAGGAGAGGCTGGAGGGTGGAAGGGAGGGAGGGAGGAGAGGCTGGAGGGCGGGAGGGAGGGAGGGTGAAGCAGATTAATTGAGGTCAATCATTCTCCAGTGACCAGCCTCTTAAGATAGTTCCAGAGTGTGTCGAAGTGAAAGGAAGGCCCTGTGATCTAACCTTGACGCAAGATCTCCCGGAGCCTTAGCGGTCGACCGGCCATCGATTCCGTTCTTCAGGCTTTCAAAAAGGCACCGGCAGATCGGCCTTGATCTTCCGACGCTTCATTTAGCCTCTCATTCTGAGTGTGCAAACAAGTGTGTGTGTAATTCATTGATTCCGTATTCGAGTGTCCCCGCGTATAACGGTAATAATTCTCTTCGAACGACTCTGTGACTTGACCTAATGCCCCTACAAGTAGAAAGAGAGATAGATAGAGAGGTTATGAGTTGAGGTAATCTCAGTTTCTCAGCATCCAATCTTCCGACAATGTGTGCGTTTGTTTCTGCTGGGGAAAGGCGTATCATTCCCGCCTCAGATGTGCGTGAGAAGTGGGAGTTTCTCAGGCGCCGTATCCACACGAATCCGTCTCGTTCATTGATCTACAGCACCGGGCAGATAGAACGCAGTGCAACACTCCCACACACACCTCACACACACCTCCCTGTTCACACCAGGCTGTCCCGCTGACCGCACTGGCAACGTACCCTGATGTAAGTGGATCTGTCTGCCTCCTCCCCTTCATTCTCTCTCTCTCTCTCTCTTTCTCTCTGTCTACTGTCCAAAAGTCTGTGGCAGACATCGAGGCAGCGGCGATCAGGGGACGGATGACATCACAGCGATGTCGGGATAAAACCGAGAAAAGGGCAGCTTTGTCTCCTCAGGAAAGGTCAACATAGCGACACTTCTAGAACTGTCCTTTTGTCATGGGGTTTATGATTGGCAGCTCACTGCTACCTGCTAGTTCTGTATTGTGATCCGCTCTGTAGTTGTCTTTGCCTCCATTGTATTTGTGTGTGTGTGTGTGTGTACAGGAGGGAGGGAGAGGCTGCCTGCTACAGGGTACACTTCAATACAAATGCAGTAGCGTGTGTGTGTGTGTGTGTGTGTCCCAGGAACTCCATCTGCCAGTCTGGGACAAATGTGAACGATTATACACAGACGGACTAATAATAAGTAGATGTGAAAAACCTGGAGGTTGATTTCCAGCCAGCAGGGGGACACTGTGTAATGGTTGCCCCAGGGGTTCGGCAGTAAATTACTCCCCAAGTAACACGGAGACACACGTTTAAAGACGCTGCCATTCTCTTTCACTGAGAAACGAGCAGGAGAGAGAGAGAGAGAGAGAGAGAGAGAGAGGAAGGGAGGGAAGGAAGGAAGGAGAGAGAAAGTGGATTTCAGTTTCTACCAGGTTTTCCTGGGGCAAAACGCTTTGATATTCAACTTGTCCCACCGTATTATGATAGGGTTCGCAAACAAACACAAAGACCAGTTGTAGACTATCTACAAGCTGTGTTTGCAGAGAGTTGGGCCTTGTGGCACATGTTGTTGACTCATCTGCTTGTGTGTTTATTTGTGTGTGTGTTACAGTGTGTAACACTTTGTCCCCTAAACAGAAGTGACTGTTCTTTTCATCCAAGTGTTCATCTGTTGTCATGATTAGATATGTTATTCAGTTAAGAGGCAGAGATTGAATCCCTCAGATTGGGGGATGGATGAGGGTCCCTCTGGACTGAGGTTCAGGGTTAACGAGAGCCCCCCTGTGTGTGTGTGTGTGTGTGTGGGTGCAATATGTGTTCGCATGGGCGGGTGTGTGTGTCTATCTGCTGTGAAGCTAATTACCGTTAATAAGGAACTAACAGGGGCTCTGGAGTTCCCAGGGGGCACAGTCTCTCTCTCTGCCCAGAGAGGAGCTCTCCTCCCTGGGGTTCAACCACCACCCATGAGTCCTGCTAACCACCCTGTTTAGGGAGAGTAACAGAATGAGAAGATACAGAAGAGGAGAGGGATTGCTGATTCATCTCCGCCACTTTCATTCAACCTCAGGGAGAGGGGAAGCAACGAAGGAGGGACAAAGAAAGGATGAAGGGATGGAAATAGAGAGGTAAAGGAGCCCTGACAGGGATATAGGAGAGTGTGACCAGGTAGGGAGGGCAGAAGGGAGGAGGAGGGGAGTGGAAAAGTGAAAGAGTGGAGATCTGTGCTGGGATTGGCTCGTACAGGACAGGGACAGATCCTGTTGGTCTTCATTAAATATAGAACACTGCTGAGCTGGCCCTTTGTGTCTCTCTCTCTCCTCTCCCCCCCTCCTCTCTCTCTCTCCCTCTTCTCCTCTCTCTCTCTCCCTCCCCATCCTCTCTCTCTTTCTCTTTCTCTCCCTCCCCTCCTCTCTCTCTCTCTCTCCCTCCCCTCCTCTCTCTCTCCCTCCCCTCCTCTCTCTCTCTCCCTCCCCTCCTCTCTCTCTCTCTCTCCCTCCCCTCCTCTCTCTCTCCCTCCCCTCCTCTCTCTCTCTCTCCCTCCCCTCCTCTCTCTCTCTCTCCCTCCCCTCCTCTCTCTCTCCCTCCCCTCCCTCTCTCTCTCTCTCCCTCCCCTCCTCTCTCGCTCTCCCTCCCCTCCTCTCTCTCTCGCTCTCCCTGTCTGCTTTTACTTTTCAAACTATCCTTCCTCTGTGAAAGGATGATGTGATTTTCCTCTCGTCTGTTCCAACCACATTAGTATGGGAGCGGAACAGGAGAATGCTTTGTCCTTTCTCGTCCTGGTACTATAGCACACAACACACACACACACCTGGTGCTATAGCACACAACACACACACACAACTCACACACACACATCCAGATCTATGTCAGTAGAAAATATCTGAGGAGAGGTTAGAGTAACGCTGTGGCCCCAGGCAGCTGTAGAGAAGGTGGAGTCAGAGGAGTCCTGCTTCATCAGGATCATCTCGTCCAGCAGCCATGGGGCCGAGGAAGAGTGTGGCCTGCCAGCCCAACACCGCCATGGGGTCCGGGGCCAGGGGTCAGGGGTCACCAGACTGGCAGAGGCCCTGCACGGCTTTCACACAACTCTCCTAATGCCAGTGCAGGCATCATCAGGCACTTAGAGCTGCACAGCCCTGGCCAGAAAAGTGTCAGTGTGTGTGTGTGTTTTTAGTTAGGGGGAGCTTGGTTAGTATCAAAAGATAATCCTTTACTTCTCTCTCTCTCTCTCTCTCTCTCTCTATCTCTTTATCTCTCTATCTCTCTCTCTTTCAGGCAGTAACCTACAGTAATAAACCCCATTCTAATCCTAGTTACCGCTTCTACAGTCTAGCCCCCATGACATCGCGTGACAGGTTGTTGTTGCGTAACCGAGCGCCGCATTTGAGTAATCTTATCGACGTTCTGTCGGATATAATCTTTTCGTGGATAAAACATGTCCAATCTGGAGTTACGCTGTGTGCTCCGTCATGTTTGAGCGCGTGAGTTCACCCCTGACGCACGGGTCCGTCACGCGTGTCAACATCACCGTGGCCGCTGGAGGCTCTTCGAATGATGTCACATCCTGTGTCTCCGTTTTCTTTCATTCATAAAGGAGAGGTAACGGTCCGAGGCGTGACTCAGAGAGGCAGCGTGGTCTGAATCACCTCAGACCACTTCAGATCCACAGCACACGTGCACACGCACGTGCACGCACGCACCGGCTCAACCCAGCCGTAATCAGAGCATTTCCTCAGAAACCCTGACTCCCCCGGGGAGAGGGAATCTTGGCAGGATTCCAATCAGGCCGCGCGCGCGTGTGTGTGTGTGTGTGTGTGCATTTGCATGAACCATTGTGAGGCTCGGCGTGTGCGGTCCAGCCTCTCAGCCTGTGTGAAGGGAGACACACAGAGCTCCAGACAGGAGCCTGGTCTGACTCTGTCACCCTGACGGACGTGACCCACGCTCGGGGTGAAACACAGCTGCTGAACCCCGTCTCCAACCTCCTCTAAGGCTGAGAACCCTGGACTATGTTTAGAAAACCCCCACGAAAGGGGCTGGAGGACAGGATTGGGAAACGATCTTCCAACAGTCTAGTTCAGCTCCGTAGTGTTATTTGACGGTACAAATGGTATGATGGTGTACCCAAGTTCCTGTTCCAGGGCCGTTGTGTAACGCTGTTCTTCGTCCCTGCTGCTCCCTGTACGCAGTGCTCGTACGTTCCGCCCTGTGAGCGGGACAACCAGAAGAACCAGAAGAACGTTCTCTGGTGGGAGGACTACTGGACCAAGGAGGTCAGCTCCCAGTCTTTCACCTGCTTCTTCAACCAGCAGCGACGGTGAGACACACACACACACACACACACACAGCCCAGTCCCAGAGATAGAAAGGTCATGAACATTCAGCCCAGAGTTGATTCTGTTACTCACACACAGTCCCTGCCTTCACCCAGGGACATGCGCTTGTCCAGGCTAGGCCTTAATGATGGATTGTGTGAGCGTTTATGTGGGTGGGTGTGCGTGTGTGAGAGAGAGTGTTTGTGTGTGTCACCATCTATTCCTGGATTAGGCAGACTAGGGAAGAGGGATGATGTGACGTTCCCGTGGAGACCGGGTGGCGTAGTAGAATGTCACATGACAACCTCACGGCACGACAGTGGCGCGTCTATCTCTTCTTTCTCTTTTCTCTTTCTCTCTCTTTCTGTCTCTCTCTCTCCTTCTGTCTCTCTCTGCCTGTCTTTCTCTATCCTCTGCAGTAGGTGGTGCAGTGTTGGCAGTAGTTACACCCCTATA